>OW679201.1:6610396-6870188 GCA_940337035.1 Agriotes lineatus | reverse complement strand
AGTGTCATTAGCGCAAGTATAAACTTCCGCGGCATTACTCGTTCATGAACGCTAATTGCATCAGCCGTCTTAATAATTAAAACAGAGCTGAAGGTGGTTTGCACCTGGCATTCATGCTAATTAGTAATATAAATGAAAAAATTTAAGACGGTTTGTAAATGACAAACGATAAATTGACCTTTAATTTGTTGTTGAATCTTCCCTCCGCGCAGTGAGATAAGGACCTTAAATGCCCAGTTATACAAAAATGTGATGACCTTGAACCTTTCCTTCTAACTTGTGCATGGGGGCCCCAAATGGAATGCGTAGTAATGCACAAATCTGATGCGACGGTGTCCACTCCTGCATTTTACCCGAAACATGGGGCCCCCGGGTTGATGTTTAGGGGATGTTATTCGCATCTAGTAACTTTTTACCCGGTTTCCACGATGGCAAGATGACACTCAAGATAACGAAGATGCCACGCCCCTCGAGGCTGGTGTTGCGCAATATCTTACATTTTTAATATAAAAATTTACCCCGAAAATATATACTTGAACATGGGGGCCCCGGCGGCTGACGCAATATTACGAATCTAGGGCTCTGCCCCGCGCGATGTGAACTTTGACATTTATATCCAGAACCCGTAGGAAACCACCTTTCCCCCTTCCCCCACCACCCCGCCCCGCTGACGGATGGGGCTCTGCCTCCCGGAGTCTGACAGACTCCGATGGAGTTAAATGACAAAGGACAAATTAGCTTTAAATTTGTATTTTATTAAAAATGCCCAGTACTTGTTATTCTATTTAAATATACAAAAAAATCTGATGTAAATCTTTCCCCCCCAGCCCCTAACTTGAGCATGCGGGCCCGACGGCTGGGCTCTGTCCCACGGGGTTGATGTGACCTTGAACCTTCCTCCGCCCCCTAACTTGCTCAAGGGGGCCCCACAATATGGCGGCTGGGGCTCTGCCCCCTGGGGTTGATGTTGCGCAATATCCAGAACATGTTGCGCAATATCCAGAAGTGAAAGTGTGTCAGACTCTAATCGGTGACCTTGAAGTGGCCCAGAACCGGCCTATCTCTACTACTACACCGCCGTTCATTTGAAGTCGATCACTAAAAAAAATAGCGTGAAACAAAGAATAAATTAGTTTTCCCGCTGCTTATCATGTAAATCAGTGATACAGCCTTAGTAACAAAACGTGTAAGTCGGTGATTATATTTGTTTGTTGCTTTGCCTTGACAACGGAACTTAGTACTATTATTAAGTTTCTAGGATAATAAAATTAGCAACGCAAGATTCAGACTTAGACGTTTTGTTTATAATTGCAAGTGCTTATGTGACATGTGACACTCACAGGTAACACGACTTACGAAAATTAATCCTGGTGACAGATGACAAACCAAACGATTTTTTCAAAAAGCTAGGAAAATTTCGATACGCAGCGGGAAAAATATAATAAGATAACTCCGAATGTAACGCCTATTAACATTTTGGGCAGGCAACAAGCCACGGCTTTGCCTTAGCTTGTACTTGCCTACCTCAAATGTTAATAGGTCCTTACATTCCTTGTTACTTAAATAGCCCTTTATTTAAATTGTAGTGTATGAATTACATCTTATAATATACAGTTAGTTATAACTTACTTCACAAAACACAAAGAAAACGAAAAATTGAAGAAAAAAGAAAAATATTAAATCTGAAATTTTTGTATTCTGTTCTACTGTACTGTATCAATATGGTATAGGCTGGCCCCTGGAACGCATGACAGCTTCACAACGTCTTTGCATGCTTTCTATACAATTATGAATGGTTAATTGTGGTAACCTGTCCCATTCTTCATCAATTGCGATACTCAACTCATTCAAGGTTCTTGGATGAGGAATTCTGTTTCTGATCTGCGTCTTCAAGGCAGACCACACATTTTCTATTGCGTTAGGGTCCGGGGAGTTCGGTGGCCACTCCATTCGCTGGATGTTCTTGTTAATAATGTAATTGTTAACAACTTTGGCTCGGTGAGGCCGAGCATTGCCATCTACCAATACAAAATTTGGTCCTATATCGTTAGCTAGAGGAGCAACAATCGGTTCAAGTACGTTGTTCAAATTACGTTGAGCTGTTACAGACTAGTTTCTAAAATGAACAACTTCGGTACGACTTCCAATTCGTACACCACCCCACACCATTATACTGCCACCGCCAAACTTAAACTGTAATATCATACAACATTCCATATAACGCTGTCCTGTGTTCCTCCATACCCGGATACGTCCATCATCGCTATGTAAACTAATTCTGCACTCATCTGTAAACAAACAGTTCGACCAGTCCTCAGCTGTCCAGTGTAGATGATTTCTTGCAAAAGTTAAACGGCTTCTACGATGTTCTTGGGACAAATACGGATTTCGGGCTGGATGACGTGCACGAAGACCTGTTGCGTACAACCTTCTTTTTACAGTGGAGACGGAAATACGTCCATGCGTTGCTTCTTCTAACTAGTTTCTTAGCGAAACGGCATTCGTAGTCCTGTTTCGACGGGCAATAATGACCAAATATCGGTCATCTGCAGGGTTGTAACTCTAGTTCTGCCTCCACCGTGACGAAAGTGCAGAATTAGTTGTGGTGTATCTGTTCCAGACCCGACTGATTACGCTTTGGCTGACATGGAAACGTTCTGCCACGCTCCTTTGTGTTAAACCACTTCTAAGCATGCCGATAATTTGGACAAGTTCTGGCTGGTCTAATCGGCGTAGTGGCATTATTTAAAACAGTATTAATCAATAATTAATTAATAAATGATCAATTTTTATACGACAATACACAAAACACTGTAAAATCGTCAAGCTTCTTAGTACAAGTTATGAAAGTAAGTTTTGGGAAAATTTGCAGCTATTTAATACATTTCAATAAAAAGGAAAGCAGTGTAATAGTTAAACATAAATATATTTCAACCAACAATGTGGTCTTCTTCAGTATGAGAAAATGATCTGCAATACAATACGGTACACGTTAGGTTAATGAGATTATAAAAATTTGAACATTTTTCTACGTCTTACCATTATAAAATTAATTCCGGAATGTTTGTAGTTGATAATATTTACTACATCAAAAATGATACTCGAATAACACTATGGAATCGGGGTCCATTAAGTAAGGTAAACAGTAAAACATAAAAATTGTTTTAAGAAACTTGGAAAGTTACGTCTGAATAATTAGTGAATTGATGTAAATGTGTTAAAATCTATAATATCTAATAGTTTACATTAGGTTAACGAATCTTTCAAAATGTGTGCATCTTACCAGTATAAGTTAATATCATAAATTTGCAATTGAAATTGCTCATAACCTCACTAAAGTTATTCAAATAACATATTCGGATGTGAAATCAATGAGGCAGGAATAAATAACACAAGTTTTAAGAGGCTCAAAGAAGACCATCATTTGTACAATCAGTAATTTGATGGATATTAAAAATCTGTAATATAAAAAAGTTTCATATTAGGTTAATGGAATGAGAAGTTTCCCAAAATACTGCATCTTACCAAAATAAAATAATTCGAAAAGTTTTGTGGGGGAAATGGCTCACCACTTCATTAATGTTATTTAAGAACCATCCCAAGGCTTAATAATAATTAAGCCGGAAATAAAATTTTAAAGTTTTGAATGAAACTACATTTGTTAAAGCAGCAAATCGAAATAAAATGGAGGTAGGACAAGAAGCACTCTTACGTATGCGTGAATGTGGGCATGCTTAGAAGATCCATTATATATAGGCTAGTTCCAAAAAGGGAATGTACAAAGTGTTTCAAAAGTGTAAATACAGTTAAAGCATATTTCTTTTTAAAAAGTTTTTGGTATATTACATTTAATTTTTCTGTCTTTTCTGTAGTTTACAGCCATAGGGCTCTTTTTGATTTCTATCATTTCATAAATTAGTCTTTTTTTCAAATTACTTTCTTTATGTAAAATTTTAGGGGAATCGAAATTGAAATTGTGGGATTTTTCTACAGTATGATCTGATAATGCAGTATTGGATTTGTTAGGGGTAGTAAGTTTAGTTTTTATTGCATTTTTGTGTTGGGAAATTCTTTTTTTTTTAATCTGTTTAGTTTGTCCTATATAGTTAGCAGGACAATTTAAGCAATCAATTTGATAAACTATATTAGATTCGTTAGTGATATTTGGTGTATCTTTTAAGTTATTAAAAAAATGTTTCCCAATAGTATTATGATTTTTGTAAGCTATTTGAAAATCGTACTTTCTTAACTCTTTCTGTAGCTGTAGAGATAATTTAGGAATGAAAGGTAAAGTAATAAATTTTGAAGTTGTATTATTTTGAATGTCATTAAGTTTATTTCCTGATAAGTTTTTTTGTGAATTTACAGTTTGGTTTTAGTTTCTGTTATTTAAAGTGTGCAGTCTTTTATTAATGTTAGAAATTATGAATTTTAAAGGGTAGTACAAGTTATGCATTTTTAACTTATCGCTTGTTTATTCAAAATGCTATGACTTAAAATTTCATGTAGCTACTTGATCTTATTAAAACAATAGTTAACTCGCTTATTAGGAATAATACAAACTATATTTTGCTATGAAAAGTTAGGAAAATGTCGTTGAAACTAGTTTTTTTTATCCACTTCAAATGAACGGCGGTGTATTTGGTAACTTCGTTATTTAAAATTTAAAAATACATTTTGAAATCTAAGACGCCAGTGTCAGTACTTCTGTAATTTCAGTACATTTTTTTCATGAGCGGCTTAACAATTTGATAATATTTTAAATAAATAAGTATCATAGTTGTGGCAGCGTTATTACAATTATTAAAGTTAAACGTTTTACGTTGGTATTATTTTTTGATATTTATCAAAACAAATACAAATTATACTGAACAATACTTGTAACAATAAATAAATAGAGTTAATGTCGCTAAATGTGCTCAAATTCTTGTCCATCATGCTGCTCACATAAATTAATTCTTTTCAGCACGTTCTTTCTAACGCGAGCTAGTATTTCAGGTGTTGGAATTGCAGAACTGAATTATTTGCTCGCAGCTCTTCTTTAGTATCAAAAGGTGTCTGATATACGTTGTTCTTTATTTTTCCCCATTGAAGAAAATTCAAACTTGGTAAATCGGGACTGCGAGGAGGCCAGGGATGCTTTGCGCCCCTTACTCTATTATTAAATGTGCGGCTTAAATGGTTTCTAACGGGTCTGTAGAAATGAGCAAGGGCTCCATCGTTTTGAAACCACAAACTGCCTCACATCCAAAGGTAAATTTTCTAATAGAGGAGGTGAGTCATTTCCCCTTCAAATTGCATTCGAAAAAGTGAGGACCTATTACAAAACAACCCACAATGCCGCAGCACACATTTAACGCAGCTCATTCGTTTCTTAGAAATTGGCAGAAATGTAGTCTACGTGGTTAGTCATCCTTGAACAGATGTTGTACCAGCATCATGTGATATGGGTGAAACTCATTGGCTTGTAAAATTTTAAATACTGAATATTTGCTTATGCCCACAGTTCTTGTGATATATTTTTGACTTATATGGGGGTTGTCTGTGACCATCTCAATCACTGCTGCCTCGGTTTCTGGTGTAACAACAAACATGTCTTACCCTAATTTTTGTTTTTTTTGAAGCTTTCAAGTTGACGCAAGTTTTGTTCCAAGCGTCTAAATGTACTATGAGATAAGGCTCGTCTGTGGGGATACCTCTCAGTATACAGCTGCACTGTCAAATAGGCATTCTTTCTGCATTTCCCATAGATCAAAACATCGCGACGGTTTTTACACAACTTTTAAATGTTAGGATAATTACCCAATACATGCGCATTTTGTTAACTGCATGCTGTAACGCAATAACAAGCCACAGTGTATATTCTTATAATAGACTATGTTATAATGGTATTTATGTATGTAAGTGGTTTTCTGTTATAGCAATAATTATTACACTTTAGCTATTACATCTGACTTTTACTATACTTTAATTTATTTTCAATTCTCTTCTAAAATTCAATTTAAGTAACTCATTTTCCCTTTTATAAATTATGGATTATCAATATTATTAAATCTTTAGCGCCGGTAGAAAAACATTTTACTCTTGACTGAAAACAGGTCGGATTCGCTCATAACCTAGACTGCTTTTATTCCTGAAAATTCATCCTTTTATTTCATGACAACTTGTACGTCTGTCACCTGTCACTTCGAATTATGCAAGTGCAAAATCAATTACAAATACCTCCTCGTTATATTACTTGTCATTCAACAAATATCAAATAGTAAGTACTTCCTTCTTTAAAATTACCTCACTTCAGTCTTTCTATATTTTTAGTTCAGTTTTTACATAAACACCTGTAGTCTGTCACCTGTTCATGGACCTCGATACTCTCATTTACCAAACCAAACGCATCCAATAGTCTTACAGAGATCTCCCAACGTCCAAACAAATCCCAGTACGAACTCGACCAAACATCAGGACCCGCAAAAGACTTCCCATCCAAACACGACAAGGCACCTACCTTTCTCCAACAGAACCGCCAAAAAGCTGATCAGCAGCAAACGCCTTCCACGTCTTCCTACCATAATTATCAAGCCACCGACGGCCTAGTATCACGAACCTCGACGCTCACTTTGCTAACAATCTCGATGTAAACCAGTCCAGTAACAACCATTCCCTGTTATCCAATTCATATGATGTAGTTGATTGACAATAAACTCAGTTCGGCATCAAATTCCAGAAATTGCTTTTGTAGATTATAACTGTATTACTTAGAGCATTCTCACCACATCCATTTTCTTTCTCCTTACCATCTTCACATCTTTAAATCTATAAAATTTACTTTTTCTTTTCTTCTCGCAAATTTAATGTTTTATTAACAACCCTTTACATTCCAAAAAACATATTACGCTTTGTATCAAGGGTTTATTTTATAAATTTAGCCGCTTATAAAGGTATTACATGTTTTTTGTACCAAATTATTTTTTAGACTGATAAATATTATTATCTTCTTAGTGATTTAGTTTAGCATATATTTTATAGTCCACCACTCTAGATAAACTTTATCATGTTTATCTAACATCCACGATTTTGAATGATATATCTCGAATAGGTATTTGTCATTAATCCTTCACTTTATTTCAGATAATAATTAAATATGTGAAAATCTTACTGTTTCTTATATAGCATCATTCAATTGAATTTTAAATTCTATTTAATTTCTTTACCAAATACATTTTAATAATTTCGATGGGTTTAACCGGTTAAAGTGGGGATTAGCAAGGCTTTGCCGCTAAAGTCAGAAGAGTTCCCAAGGCTTTCACTGATAACCGGCTGAAACCGGTTCTAAGCAGTGCTAGTCGGTTAATGAGCAAATCGAGAACGTTTTAGTTACGTAGTTGGTTGTCTTGCATCATCCGTTGCCTATGCGCGTTTGTTTTGTAACGAGTTGACGAATTTATCTAACAAATGGAGATCGAAAATGAATTCAGATCAAGTTTCTATGAACAATTCGAACAAACCGAGATTATCAAATGAAATGAATAGTGGTTGCCAAGTCGATTTGATCGAGATGCAGACTAATCCTGATGGCAATTACAAATTCATTATTGTATACCAAACATCATCTGACGAAGTTTGTGCAACTGAGACCATTTAATGGTAAAACTGCTGAAGAGGTTTCAAAAGTGTTGTTGGAAATTTTTTCATATTCGGAGCCCCGTCCAGTTTGCAGTTCGATAATGGGAGGGAGTTTGCCGACAGAGTGGTTGAAAATTTAACGTCTATGTGGACAGAGTTAAAAATAATACATGTGAAACCACGTCATAGTCAGTTCCAAGGTAGCGCTGCCGATAATTGAAAAATTAATTTAGAATGTGGTATATGGTATGGTGAATTATATCAAGGGCCATGGCTTCATGTCTGTGAAGTTGACCAAACTTCAAAGGGAATCGTTTGTTTACACCTCTGTATACTATAAAGAGCCGGGCCAACTTCACGGCAGCCAAACCCAAAATGATAAATTGACAATTTCTTGGTGGGAATCGTTTGTTTACGTTTGTTTAGTTATTTTCAGCGTTTGTTTACACCTCTTTATACTATAACTAGCACCACTATTTGGGTCGGGCCAGCTTCACAGCAACCAAACCTAAAATGATAAACAAACAATTTCTTGGTGGGAATTGTTTGTTTATCGTTTGTTTAGTTATTTCACTGCCCAACAAAAAAAGAATAATGTTTACTTTAATTTTGGGTTGATAAAAACGAATACGACAAAGAAAAATTTTTATTAGCTCTAGTTTCTGTGATACACAATAGGCGAAAGTTGTTCATTTTAAAGCATTAAGAGGAAACGCTAAATATTAATTATATATGCTAACAACATTAAAAGTGTGGTCGTTCGTTTTTTACTTCCTTTTACAATAAAGGAAGTATTGGATTCACCCCAAAAATTCGAAATTGAGTTTTCAACAGATCTTCACGGTTTAGAGTCCCCTGAACCCAAAAAATATGTTTTTTTTTCATTGGTCTGTCTGTCTGTCTGTGTGTCTGTCTGTCTGTCTATGTGTCTGTGAACAGAATATCTCAAAAACTAAAAGAGGTATGGCGTTGAAACTTCATATATAAGTTTTGTGTACTATGTAGATGCGACAGCAAGCTTTTGAAGAAAATCGCATAACCGGAAGTAGGTGTTTACTCTGGTGATTTTTCAGTTTTTTTCGATTTTTTCAAAAACGGCTCTAACGATTTTTTTTCGAACTTCACATTTTTACTACATTTTGAATGTGTATTAATATGAGGTAGGCGATTTTCCAGTTGAATACTTCTAAAATAGGTTTCATTTGTTTTTTTTTTCTATTTTTTTTATTAACTCTTATTTTAAATAGAACACCCGGTATACTATTACATTTTTGAATTCAGCTTAAAATTCTAGAGAAAATTTGTCTCTTCAACTAACGCTCTATTTTGTACCGTTTTAGCAGAATTTGTAATTTTTGAAAAATTTTGACAAATGCTTAAAACTTTAAAATCAAATTTTTGCTAATTATAAGATCACTGTAAAAGGAAGTTGTGTGCGTGTATCACACCAGATTTTTTAATAACAGTTACATCCTAAATTAATGAAGGAACACCTACCAGGTGGTTGGATCTACAGAGAATTAATTGGTGGCTTTATAAGATCGCTGTCTTTTGGCTTTCTTCTTGTATGTGAGTTCTGGAGCATCCCTATACAGAAACCAGCAGTAATCCGCAAGCATTGCTTCATTCCATCGGCCCTGATATCTCCGTTCCATCACAGACATTTCCTGATGGAACCTTTCTCCGTGTTCGTCACTGACAGCTCCACAACTAGGTAGGAAAAAACCCAGATGGAAGTGGAGGAAATTGATTTTTAGGAACATGTTGCATCCGAGTTGATGGTATATTTGTAGAAGTACTGTCACCAGCTGAGTGTAGTATCATCTTTTTTGTTCCCTAAAAATTCATGCATAACTCCCTTGAGAGCTTCCCAAATTTCCTTTTCTTTCCCTTCCAAAACTAGGTGGAAGGCAGGATCCTTTACGAGTTCACATATTTGTGGCCCAACAAAGATGACTTCCTTGACTTTTGCATCACTTAATCTAGGAAATTTTTCTCTTCTCGGTTCATGTCTTTGACAAAATTCTTCATTAAACCCACATACATAAAAAGCAGCAGTATTTAGTGTACCCTAATTGCATTCATAAGAGTACAGCAATGACTTAGATCGTCACAGATTTTCCACTTATATTCACCATATTTGATTGAGTCGAGGAGAGCTGTCATGTTTGCATAAGTCTCCTTCATGTGAACTGCATGACCAACAGAAATAGAAGGAAGACGGTTGCCGTTGCAAAGCATTACAGCTTTCAAACTAAGCTTGGAGGAGTGTATGAACAGCCTCCATTCAGTTGGATCATGCTTCAAATTCAAACTATACATCAAACCATTAATGTCGCAGCAAAAAACAAGATTGTTTTTCTTCTCAAAAAAAGGAAGCAGATCCCGTTGACGTTGTCTGTACTCGGAGACCCGGACATCATGTTGAAGAAGATTTCATTGCTGTAACCTTGATCCTGGAAGTTCCGCCTTCTCCTGTGATAAGTCAAGGTCTCGAATGAGATCATTCTACTCCGATTGGCTCAATCTGTGGAGTAGATCAACTTTTTCTTCAAAATCAGGGTCATGCGATGTTGAAGGCTTGTTGGACTCTTCTTCTTCCACACTGTCTTCATTTTCTACTTCCAACTCATACTTTTGGGGTGGAGTAGGAACTGGTAAACTGTCTGAATTTGGAATAGGTCGAATAGCAGATGGAAGATTCTGGTATTGAACTATTCCTCTTTTTTTCATTGACTATCCTGCCTTTATAGGCGGAGCCAAGCAAAAGTAGCAGTCATCTGTGTGGTTTGTAGGCTCCCGTCAAACCATAGGCACAGCAAAAGCCTCTGTACACTATACACAGCGCCCCTATTTGGGCCGGGCCAACTTCACGACAGCCAAATCCAAAATTAGGAATTGACAATTTCTTGGCGAGAATCGTTTGTTTACATTTGTTCAGTATTTTCAGTGACAGCCAAACCTAAAATGATAAATTTACTGTTTCTTAGTGTGAATCGCTTGTTAATGTTTATTTAGCTATTTGCAGTGTTTGTTTACACCATGACCACCCCTGTTTTGGCCAGTGCAATTTTACGACAGCTAAACACAAAGTGTTCAACTAACTATTCTTAGTGACCATCTTTTCATAGTTTGTTCAGCTGAATTCTACGTGTATACACCTTTACATATTATAACTAGAATTCTATTCAGTTATATTTTCGGAACAATTTTCTATATCACATGAAGTTAGATTAAAACAAATTAGGTTTTTCTGAAACCGGCATGAAAGTGTCTACTTTTCTGACTCATTTAAGGCAGGGAAGTAGTCCTTTTTCTGACTAGTCAGGAGAATACTCTACCTAGCTCAAATAAATAAGTACAACATTAAATTAGCTCATCATTTATTCTTAGCAGTAATATTAATAAGGGCTAGATTATTATTAATTCATCGACACGATTCTTGTCAAAAATTTAAACATCTTGAATCATTTGTGATTAATGATTAACGAGTTTTTTTTAATGTAAACGGTTAAAGGTATAGTATACATAATACGTCAGGAAAGTGTCTTTACTGACTTGTGATGAAATACACTATTAAAACTTTATTGAAAAGCCGACACTTATACTGCCCTGCTAAGCACAGTTGTGGTATCTGCATTTAGGTGAAACTGGAGAAAATCACGGTTTTGTTTTGATTCATAGCCCTACACTGGGTATTTGTTGAAGAAAATTAATATAGTTTCATCGTAAAGTAAATTTTTGAGGTGAATAATAAATAATAAAAAAATACTTAAAACCATTTGACTTTACTAAGCTAGTTTACTGTAACTACACTTTACTAGGCATAAATATTGTATCTGCTTAGATACCATAAACATGCTTAGTAAAGTGTAGATACTTGCTTTATAGCTTAGTAATCGGACACAATTAGTTATTTTTGCTATGCTAATGTTATTGTATCTTCTATTCTTTACACTAATTTAAAATTAGCGTAATTGATTTGCAATTACTTTTAAAAATAATGAAATGAACCAGTTTCATCACTTTGACCACACAAACTAATTATTGCATTAAATTATAGGTATTTAAATTTATTGAAAAAGACGAACATAATCACTCAAAAACAAATATCAGAATATATTTTTATATTTATCTTTTTACAGAAATTTGTAACTTAAGTCTAGAAACTATTGAATTAATTGAAACATGAAAAAATGTTGATACTTAGGCGTCATCAGCATCACTAGTATCTTCCCTGCCATCATTTTCACTAAGAGGAAGTGAATGCCAGAATTCCAGTCTGTTTGCAGGAATAAAAGACGATTTTCCTTTCAACAACTGAATTAAAGATCCGTTTCTCTGGACAGAGATTCCTCTTGGTAGTTTTTGTTTTTCGGGTTCAGGAATCTTCCTGGTTTTCACGATTTTCATTTGAAGAAAATCCAGTGCTTTCCAATCATCATTATACTCCTTTTTGTAGAGAAGAATTATACTACCACGTTTTGCTTGAATGGCGACCATGTCGTGGAGATATGGTCGTTCAGGTGCACTGTGTTTGACCTTTTTAGAGACATGAAACTCTTCCATTTACAAAAGTCTTCAAGTTGCATCGAGAGAACTGTAACTTTTTTTGAAGCCATTGAAGTTGCTTCTTGAAAGTCATTGAAGTCATAGACTTTTGAGTGCTTGTTTGTTTTCATTGACTTTTCAACGCTGTGGTGGAAAGAATCCGTCGACATAAAAGTGTGACCAGGCTCAAAGTATCTCACCACAATGTCATCGGCACTGATCAAGTTTGAGTTCACGATGTAAACAAAAAATGTAAATAATGTCCAGTTTTTATTTTGTGATGTACAATTGTCCATCCAAAATACGATTTTTTTGCATCTCGTGCTTCACCATAAGAAGACAAGAATTTAAACATTGCACTCACGATTTCTTCTTTCTTTCTGCCTGCTATAGCTTCATGCCAGAGAACAGGGACAATGTTTGACTTACTTTTTGAACCCACATGGGCGAAAGTTTCATTATATACTGATAAACGTTGTGAAAAAATAACATTTTTGAACATGTCCAGCCTTGGGAGCATTATGACCTTCTGCAAATCAATGCTGTATATAATTTCATCTTTTTGTGGTTCTTTGATCTTATCTTGATGATACAAATCTTTTGCAATAGATGCTCTATTAATATGTGTTTTCCAGTCCTGACTGTCTTGGCAGGTATTATCAGGTTCCTCAAGAGAGTGAGGATGCTGTTTAAAATGTTCGCAGAATTCACACTCCTCGTGGCCCAACTTCACAAAGGAAATATTCATTTTATCTACATCTTCTCTGTACAAATCATAAGAACATGTAAAGCCAGGGTTCGTTTTTCGGAAATCATTATACATTTTGGTTATAGTCAAGTCACTTGGCAAATACAATCTATTAGGCGCGTGTTCACGACGATAATGAGATATGGATGGGTTAAACGATTTTATATGTTTTTGAATGAGTGTCCTGTCAATCTTATTGTGAGGTGTTTTACCCTGTCTACCATCAATTTTGGGAGAAACTCCTGTTTGTTTGCACATTGCTTGAATAATATTATCCTTTATCTAATAGACGTGTCTGTCTGGGACGCTGTTTCAGCAGCCAAACCGTAAGAGATAGAGAAAAAAGTTATGAAAGTTATATGTTTGGAATGGTCATGTCAGGTCAGGAACCGAATTTCAGTCACGTGACACTTCCGGTTTTCGAGAAATCACAAAAAGACCGTTTTTCAAATAGAACGCGTATTAAATAAAAACTGTTTCGGCCGCCAAACGTAGCTGCGACCCTCTGCGCCTTAAATGCTCGATCGGTTAGGCAACCACTTTGACACCTTCCAGGTCTGGGTGGTTGCCTAACCGATCGAGGTTTGAAGGCGCGTTAAATGAGACATTTGTCTCACTGGACTGCTAGTCGTTGTTTTTAGAATAGCCGAAAGTGCCAAGGAAAAATACTTTGCATACTTTCTTTGCATAGCCATGTTCATCTTTCAAATAATATTCTACTGTGTCTTTCCTTCTTGATCCACACCCTGCTGTTTGTCTTTGAACAGGTTTTCTATTTATTGCCCCAAGGATGAATGATTTCTGTTCTTGTCGAGATAGGTTCCAGTACTGTTCATTAATTTTAATCTTTTGGCAGTCAGGTATAATAGTGCCACATTTCATTTTACAGTTACAAGAATCTTTGACAGGATGTAGATTTTTTATTAGTCTTTTCTTAATGTCAGCCCCTTCTGTGGGTGAAAGAACAAATCTTTTTCTTTTTCGTGGTTCGCCTTTTTTTGTAAAGCCACTTCCTGTTTGTTCAATCTCATTAGCACTTTCTGGACCAAGGTCAACCTCATTATCTCCTTTAATTAAGATAGCTTCTCCTGATGCTTCATGAAACGGTTGTAAATTATTATCTTGGTCAACAATATACTCACCCTCTACTAGTAGTACATGTTGTGTTTCATCTGCTGAAAGAGCAGCTGCAAGATCATCTTGTTCTGGAATAATGCTTCCCAAATTTTGAATTTCTTCTAATTCAGCAAAAGTAACATCTTTCTCTGGATTATGATCTAATGAATCCAATGTGTAACTTTCTTCCTGCCTTTCTTGTGACTCGCCTTGCTTACTGCTACCTGCACCATTACAAAAATCAAGATTCGTACCGTCTGCAAAAATATCTAAGGGAGTAGACTGACTAATTAGCTGTACAATAGTTGACTGAATCGTACTTCTACTCTTCACTATGTTGGTATTCTGGGAAAAACTTCTTTTGGTATCAACTTCACCAATAGGTACACTGAAAGAGCTACTAACAACTGAGGTACCAACTTTATTACAAGTGACCTCAAAAGAACTGAAACAAAAATTAATTCGGTTATTTTCAGCAAAAATAAATCAAGTTTCGGTCTGGCAACTCTCAGTGCATCATCTGGCAGTCACCCTTATTTTTTTAGTGTTTAAAATATTTTTCCATTTACCTGTAATCATCATAGTCCATGTTAAAGTCAGGTAACTCCGCTGCCTCATTATCATCTCTGAAATCAACTTGATCATTTATAGGTAGAGAGCTATTATAGTTGATAGTTGTTATATCTTCTGATACATTTTCTGAAGCTAAAAGCAAAAAGTTATTAATTTATTTAATTATAAATAAATATATTCAGCTATAAATAAACAAACAGTGAAAGTAAAACAATAGCATGTTTTTAGTGCAAAATGCTATCAATGTATGTATTTTGGACTGCTTAGGTGGTCTATAAAAAGTTAGGTTATGTTTTTTGGCGCGTATGAAAAACTCACACTTACCTCGTTCTACGGAACCACGGTCATGATTTACTTCTTCACACAGATTCTTTATTAATTCACTTCTGCACCTACTTTTTTGTTTAAGTTTTGCAATTAAAGAAGCATTTAACATTTTTCTGTAGTTAATACACAACCTTTCCACTTACAATGAAACAGATTCAATATGAACACACTGTCAGCTGCTATAACTACTAGCAAGTTGTCCACGAATACGAAGCTACATTATTGTATCTGCAAAATGCTAAGTCATTTTATGGTATCTTCAATTTCTTAAGGTAAAAACATTGTATCTGCTGTAGATACAGTGAAATCGCTTAGTAAACTGCAGATACAGTCAAATGGCCTAGTAATTCAAGCCTAAATTGTAGATACGGTAGTAGAAATAAGCGTTTTTTTCGCCAAAACCAAGTAGATACGGCATTTTACACTAGACTCGGTAAGAAGTAGAGAATCAAGTAATAATTTTATCTCAATTTTCACAGAATTGTCAGATACCATATATGTGCTTAGCAGGGCAGTATACACTAATTTGAAAATAAGACTCGTTTGAGTCCGAAAAATGCCATTTTAGCGGAATAGTACCTTCCTGGATTTTAGCAGACTGAGGTGAGTACTTTAATGCGTTTTAGTGGACTGAAAGGTAACTTAGCAACACATTAGAAACGTGATTATTTTTAATTGAAAATAATTTACACTTTTTAACTTAGAGCAGACAATTTGCAGAACTGATACCAAAAAATCTTTTATGCATCACGTACGCAAATAGTTTTAGGGGACTCTCATTAAAGAATCGGCTCCTCCGTCGCGTCGTCTTTAAAACTATTCGTCCCCTAAAACTCCATTTTGCGTACTTGATACATAAACGAAGCTCAAGTAATTTTTACTCCTTGAACAAAACATATACGTTAAACGCCTGCTTCCGACGCATTGTATCAGATCGAAATTTGCTCAGAATTTCGATAGTTTATTATCATCTGCGGGAAGACAGCCGTGAAAGCGACACCTGCAAAAATATGAGATTTACTTGTAGCATTGTATTTCACCCACGGTCATATTCCATCATACCCCTACTCTCATACACGTGCATGCACAATTATGGGCGTTGACTAGGTATTTAATTTTGACAAATGATCATTATTAATGTATCTCGATACAGGTGAGTAGAATTCGTGTATACAGCAAGATAAGTGTTGAGAAAACGGGGAAATTCATTGTGATTGGTCTAACGCGCGCGTGGTGTACTCGAATATACATTCCCGTAGAAACAGTAGTTACTCTTATGCTATGTTTTCAGTGATTTGAAGCAGCAGTAAAAATTTTAAAAGGTTGTTATGTAAAACGTGTCTTTGATACATTATTTTTGCAGATTTAGGCATGTTTTGGATAGAAAATGGTCGCTGACGTTTGTGATTTCTCAACTCTTATCTTACTAATATATACATGGACCCTACAGGTGAATAGACGATACTGCCACATTCAATACAACTACAAGTGTAGAAATTTAATAAATTGACAGAAGTGCAAAAGAGAGTATAAAAACATTCGAATTAAATATGAATTATATAAACATTATTAGTAAGAACTCGCTAACTCCATTCAATTTCACAATAAAAATCAATAATTCAATAAGGAAAAAATTACTGTGAAATCAAAATCGATAAACAGAACCTAGCACTTAAACGTTGTTTCTCTTGAAGGTCTTTTTAACCAACCATAGCAACGTGGCAGGCACACCTTTTGATACAGATTGGTTAAAATGACCGCAAGAAGTCTCAAATAGTCCTCAGTGGCATTGGAAGTAAGGCAATTGGTATTAGCACATCCACCAAAGCAGAAGCCCTCAGTAAGTATGTCTCTTTAACGGCTCGAACAGTAGGCAGACTTTTGGATGTTTTCAAAAAGATGGTGTCGTTGTCATCCACAAATGCTCGATAAGTCTCAACTTCGATGTACGCATTACTAACGATTGATACCATTGCGCAGGAATGAATGATTTGGAGGTTGTTACCATTTCCTGTTAATAATGGGCAGAGGTTGCCGTTTTTAAGGAGTGGGTTTGGAAGTTGTTTTAATTTTTTCGCATGCCCAGTTCTGTAAATGGTGTCAAAAACTTGAGTTTTTTCGTAGTGTTGCTTTCTTTCCCATTTTGTTTCTCCAGTTCTCACATGCCATCAGATTTAATGGGGCAGCATCATTGTTCACATTCTGTTCCGTTTCCATCTCATCTTCATTGTCGTGGCGATACCCATACTCTTCGTCTACGCTCCTGTCCTGGTGCTGCACTTCGCGCTTATTTAGGTCTTTTTCTATGCCTGAGTGTATAGTTGAGGCTGCAGCAATTCGACAAACACCAGAAATAGCTTGCAGGTGTCTACCTAAGAATTTATGTACGAGCAATGGCTTTGTTTCACTATTTAGGATCCGATTTCTAAGTCGTTAAAATTCTCTTCTATTGTTGCTGAAGTTGCCCTGGATTTAGGAGACCTAAAAGACGTGACATAACTGCAGACCACAAAACAAAGTCATGCGCCATTCTCTCAAATTGATTCGCAACATCAGGTGCGTAATATAGATTTAAAATGATTTTCACTTGCGCAACGACATTTTACCGTTTCTCGGACTCGATCCATCTTTTGATGGACCTAGATTCTTCAATTCCATCAAGAGGGTCGTCTTGTTCGCCTTGTTCGCCTTCTTCTGCTATTTCTTCTTCTGCTGATGAAACATCAGGCGTTTCTGTTGCTTTCAGGAAGTGACTCACATTTTGGAGACTGCTCCATTGCTTCACAAGCAGTTTCGCTGGATACGAGGGTCATGGCGTCAACCAAAATGTTTCGGAGTCCGCTGCGAGTTTTGGATTTTACAAGAAGTCCGAAAGCTCTTCCATATAAGTCTTTCAATCGTCTTATTTGTGAAGGCATCCACAGTTTCCATTTCAGAACTGAGTGTATAAGGTGGCCAACATCTAAACGAATATAGCATGGTGGCAAAAATCCACTATTTGTTATTAAATAGGAAAAGCAATTTTCCTTATAATCTGCGACGTTTACCGATCGTCCAAAAGATCTACAAACAGCCGACTTAAGAGAGGCGAAGTTGTCGATAACGACCTCACGAGGGCATGGAGCACCTCTCCGCTCCCATTCATTTAGCCAGTATAAAATTGAATTGGCGTGTTGCTTTTCTGAAAGCATTTGTATAACTGGGAATTGCAAGTGGTCAACATTTATGACCCCTTCATATAAAAAAATGTGACCTGACGGGCCAATGAGGCGCTGAAATTTATGAACTAGAGATCCTGTTGCATCTATAGCCATAACAACAGATCTTAATTTCCAGAAAATTTTATACACATGCACCTATGCTGGAGAATAGTAGTGGACCAAGAACTTGTCCATTCCGATGTCATGAATACTATCAACATAGGGCTGTTCATATTTGAGAAGTTCTAAACAAGTCAAACGATTAGGTCCAAGAATGACACCAGTCTTCACGTCTTTGATTTCTCGCTTCGCCTTACGAAGAACTGAAGGTTTGCAAAGAGTAGGGGGTTCTGGATCACCATGATTCGTTAGCGTTTCAGCCTCTCTACGTCACACACATCGCTAGAGATGTTTGCGATGTGTTCTCCAATCTGTCTCATTGCTTCACCTTTAAAATGATTAAAGTAACATAATTATATAATGTCGACAAAAGAGTTTTGTGATACTTATTAGACAATTTATCGGGTATTGTTGTTTTACACTTTCTTGGATGCAAGAATTTAAGGGTAGTTTACGTTAGACTATTTTAGACACTCACAAGAATACATTTTATTGTCAAAAACGGATCCTATGATTTTTATTAAACCCATTCGGTTGCTAAAAGGAAGGGTTATTTCGTGGAAGAGCAACTACAATCTATTTCCTTAAAAAACAAACTGGGTACAGCAATTCTGTCTACAAAGGAGAGATCAACCTACGCTGCTCCCAGATCAACTGCATGAGAGGGTGTTCCCATGAGTGTGGTGGCATGACCTGTAAAAAGTACATAAATAAAGGAATAAAATATATTACACTAGGAGGCCAAACAATCTATCAAAGACATCTGTTGCCACAATGCGCAAATAATTCATTAAATGAGCAAGTATTTTCAGAGTGTGACTGTATAGTTAATCTGTAAAAGGCTTTACACCAATTTTCCTTCGCGAAGGGCAGCTTCGAAACTGCAATAATATTTTTGTTTAAATTATATCGAACTATTGTTAACGAAAGACAGTCCATGTTTGGCTTAAAATTTAAAAACAGTATTTGTGTTCCAGGCCTGATTTGAAAAAGGCAACGCCGCCGCCGAGGGGACCGGGTCTAGCGTACCACTATTACGTACCATAATGTTTCGGAAGCCTTTCCTATCTCTTCACTTGTATAAGGTTAGTATAGGTTTCATCTTCTTCCATTTTTGAGACGGAACGGTGACTACAAATGTTTTTGATGGTTTTATAGTTTCTTCATGCTGATCACATTCCGAAAAAGAACGAGATGAATCGGACGAATTGGAAGATAATAAGGTCAGAGTTTTTGGCGAGACTAGTAGTTGCGAAGGTTTTGTGTGGATAGTTTGCAAGTGAAAATTTTTTAACAGTGTCATATGAATATTATTCATATTTTCTTTAATTCTTTGATAAATATAATTCGCTTTGCATTTTCCTTGCAAGAGTACTTCTACATTCTTCCAAACATCGTGTATAGGGCCAAATATTTTTTCTTCTTTATCTGAAATGTTCTTCTAGGGTAATCATATGTCTTAAAAGTTCTTTACTGCTAATTCCGGCCTGTTTTGGCATCTGTAACAATTTATTAAATTGATTACGACAATCATATTTGCTGCCCTATATGATCAAATTCAAATCATATTGTATACAACACACGGAATATAACTGGTTAGGAAGTCGGTTGGTTCTATTAATTTCTATGAAGAGTCATCAGTGGCGTAGCCACTTAGCAAGGACGTGTAGCAATGGAGGACGCTGAACCCGAGTTTTCAACCGTTAATGATTTTAATCTGATTTCTCTAAGTTTCTACATGGCACAAAAAATTAACTGACAACTGGCAATTATTTAGTTCTCCCGTCCATTGACACATAGTGTGCTTTAGCAAGTAAAATTGTTATAATATAAAAGATATACATCCCTTACGATAAACTACGTTTAGAAGTGTGGATTACTTAATTCACTATAACGACGAATACTTTGGGGAACAAAAAAATATACGTATTGTTTTTATTTATTCAAGAACCAAGTAAACAGCAGTAATAGAAAAATCTTAAAAATAAATCATATGTGGCAATTTTTTTCACCAATGCAAAATCATTAATAAATACAATAACAGCAGAAAAAATTTTCTTGTATCCCCTGTTTCTTCTTTAAATTATAACGAGGGATCTAAACGAAGCAAGAAAAAATAAACGCTGTAGGATTATTACAACCTAAGAAAAAGTATTCTAATAAATTGGGAAATTACTTACGGTAGTTGAACTAATTTAGAGCTTCCACTTCTAAAGCGAAATTAGCAAAATGGCTGGCGACAAACTGCCTCCATTTCCATGATATTAAAGAAATCGGCTATTACAAATAAAAGTGTGTAAGATATAAGTTTTTGTTTACACGCTCAAAAAAAGTGGGTGGTATCTATCAAATTGCGGTAAGTATCGGGCGAATTCAACTTTTCAGGCTTGTTCTAGTCCTAGTCGTTAAGCTATATCTTTTATTCGGGAGTAAATACACAAGAGGTTGATTTTTTTCGAATTTAGTTTTCTACGAAGCTTGGTTGCCACAAAATTGCTCGAAAATCAAGGGAATGAAAAAATCGCAACACCTTTGATTTGAGAGTAATTGCTAAGTGAAATTCAAGCACGAGTTAAAATAAAATTCAAAAAGGGCAATATCGAGTGTATTTTAGGGAGATTAATAAAGGATTCAAATTTGACGTAGTGCCTTCGTGGTATTTTTTGAGAAACGCCAAATTTCAAAACTTCCATTATTTAAAAAGGAATATGCACTTTTACACTGGCAAAAATTGAAGTAGCTCTTTTATCGCGCTGAAAAACGAGTTGCTAGGTAATGCATACAAAATTAAGCATTTTTATTGGTGAATTATATGAGAAGTTCATGAATTAGTAAAATAATAGTAATTTGTGTACCAAGGCCAAAAAGTGATTTTTTGTCTGATTTAGAATTTTAGAAAGCAGACGAGGACGAAATAACACTTTTTGGCAGTGGTGCACACAAAATCTTTAGCCGACCTTCATTATAAAATTTACAAATTTGTTAGATTTTTGTTTATGATTTATTGATATAATTATTTATAACAACTGAACAATTGTACTTACTTATGACTCCTTCAGAGAAGTTTATATTTTCTTTATTTACACTCGAAGTAATTTCGGTATGTATAGCTTCATTACTTGTATGAACAACCTGTGTGCTCTTTGATGTTGCAGCAGCAGTAATTTTATCATGATTATTTTTACTATTATTATTGCTATTTAAAATCTTGTCAGCAATTGATAATTTATTGGACAATGAGTCTTCAACATAATTTTCAGCCACCGTTGAAGACCGCCATCCTCCATGACGCTTCAAAGTTAAGATATCAGCACCTGCATCAGCTAATAAAGACGCTGATGTTCTTATAAAGCAGTGTCCTGTATAGCTGCTTGTATTTGGAAGATTTAAGTATTTAGCAATAATGCTTGGCACATTAGCAAAAGTGTGTACTCCGACAACTTGATTACAGCATTTGCCTTTACGATAATTAATGAAAAACGTTTTATGATTTACATAAATAGGTCTCAGATTTGCGTATTTGCGGTAAATTTGCAACGCGCTTACTCCATCGCAAATTTCATCTGTGACTAAACATTCTTGGTTTGCTGTTTTTGAATCAGGTATTTTAATTATAAGGATATCATTTCTGTCATCTATATCATCAATGTTAATGTTTCGTAACTCCTGACGGCGACATGCCCCGGCTATTCCAATTATTAAACAAACCTATAATATAATGCCCGTTATAAAAGTAGAATTCGATAAATTTTATATAAACAGACTAATCTTATGCATAAGATGAAGATCATCGGGCGCTTCAAATAAAACTTGTTTATTTCAGATGTTGTGAATACCATGGATTTTTAGGTTTGCAGCCCTTCCCCTGTCTTTTAAATACGCTATTAGATTTGAATAAGTACCAATGTTCACATTGTTTTTTGCAATTAGGGTCGCTTTATCATGGAAAACATTGACCATAATGTTGACGGTTTGTAGTTCTTCGCTTTAGTGGAACAATAAGCGAGTGGACATTTTCACTGTATTTGTTAATTTTCTTATCATTGCACCACTGCATGAACATATTATAATGTTTCTCGTACAGTTCTGCCGATTTTCTAGGCAGCAAATCTAACCTAGCAGCACATCACTTTCGTCACTGCTGGACATGTTTATAGACAATAATTGTTAGAAAATTCGACTACCAACACGTATTTACTACAGTTTACACTGTTTACAGCAAGATTAGCAGTTTGTTTACTCTGTTATTTTCAGATGTTATGACATTGTCGGTAATAGATAGATGGCGCACCCTAAAACGGACAATAATGAAAGCGGCAAAAACGGTCATTTTTGGCCGCTTTTCCGTACTAAAAATTCAATTTTTGTTAAGGTCGCCTAAAAACGTTTTTTGTTCACTTATAATTACACGAGAGCTTTTTTTTGTCCAAGTAAACTTGACATTTTAATGAGAATTTCGTTGCAAAAAAACTGCCTCTGAGTCCGAAGGACGAGTAACTTTTTGTGGCAGTTTTTTGAGTTGAATTGCCTAAATGCAAGGAAACTCGAATTATAAATGTTAAGTTTACTTCGATAAAAAAAAGCTCGAGTGTAATTCGGTGCGACAATTTAATGAATACATATTTAATTTCCATATTAGGTCCTTAGTAACTCTGCTAGGCTTACTAGAATTAGACCATTTTAAAATTTAGGTTCCGTTTTTTCGCTGGAACAGTTATGGCAAACTTTTGCCGCTGTCATAGTGACGAAAAACCGCGGCTTATGGGATTTTTAGTGTATGCATTAAATTGTTACTTATAATTACACGAGAGCTTTTTTTGTCGAAGTAAACTTGACATTTTAATGAGAATTTTGTGCTTGGCAATTTAACGAAAAAAACTGCCTCCGAAAAAATTACGAGTCCGAAGGACGAGTAATTTTTTCTGTCAGTATTTTGAGTTGAATTGCCCAAAAGCAAGGAAACACCGAATTATAAAAGTTAAGTTTACTTCGATAAAAAAAAAAGCTTGAGTGTAATTCGGTACGACAATTTAATGAATACATATTTAATTTACATATTAGGTAATTTAGAAGTCACTAAATTAACAAACAAGGCAAAAATTATTTTAAAATTAGACCGTTTAAAAATGTTAGGTTCCGTTTTGTCGCTGGAAAGGTTAGGGCTAACTTTTGCCGCTGTCATAGTGACAAAAAATCCGCGGCTTATGGGATTTTTAGTGTATGCATTAAATTGTCCTCATAATAACCAGTAGCTGCCTTTTATTGTTATACACGTTTCTCTGTATCTCAGTAGAAACACAGTATATGCATTTCCAACATTTCGGATAGCTCCAATTTCATGCAGTATGCGAAAAACACGCTCAAATCCATTGGGATGGCTAAAGCCTTATGAGGCGGCTGAAGCTAAGCCACTGACGGCCTACAAAACTTTTTCCTTAAATCATGGGTTTTAAATTATTGTAGAGATCTAAATTAATACATGCTTGACTTACCTTGTTAGTGGATTCGAGGTACAGTCAGAGTTTCAAAATTCACTATATGTAGCACTAAAAAATATTCGTATCAACACAACGAAAAATGGCCAAGTGCTCTGTTATAATAGCAAGAACATACTACTTAATATTTATGTATAACTTCGTAATGGGACAGGAAATAGTATCATAAACACAAAGTCCTACAAGCAATATAAGAAATAAGTCATCCGCAGTCCAGTTCTTCGAAAGCGAAAAATGACGTACTCAAATTATCAAACAAGATCAATTTACAGATTTGCAGCGCCATCGTAATCGCATATTATCAATAGTAATGTATTAAGTGCATAGTGACTTGCCGATAATGCTGGTCAGATTGCACGACCGCTGGATTGTTTAGAAAATACGCCCGACAGCTAAGCTATGCACGCAATATACAAGGTGGGCCACGGGAGCGGCAAATTTTGAAAATTACGTATTTCAGAAAGTAACTGTATTTTATTAAAACAAATTAGAACAATAACAACACAAGTGTAGGCCATTTTTATTTCTTAAAAATTTTGCTTTCTAGATGGCCTCCTCTTCTCTCGATACACTTTTGAAGCCGAATGTTGAAATTCTGCATAAAACGACGCAACATATCCAATGGAATATTAGCAATTTCTTCCCGAATTTTAATTTTTAGTTCCTGAATATCTCGTGGTCTATCAAGAAAATCTTGCTTTTTAGATAGCCCCACAAAAAGTAGTCACATGCCGTAAGATCTGGCGATCTTGGGGGCCACTCAATGTCTCCCGACCTGGAAACAGTCTTCGCACAGAATCCATTGATTCTCGTGCGGTATGTGATGTAGCGCCATCTTGCTGGAACCAAATAGTGTTCTGTGGAAACATGTTCAGTTGCTGTGTAAGGAACTAGTTTATCATGTCAGTATAGCGTGCACCATTGACTGTTACAGCATGTTCATTATGATCCTCAAAAGAATAGGGACCAATAATTCCAATTGAAGATATCGCGCATACTGTTACCTTTGGGCTGTGTAACGGCTGTTGATGAAGTTCTTGTGGATTTTCCAACGCCCAATAACGGCTGTTTTGTTTATTGATATAGCCAGATAAATTAATAGGTGCTTCATCAGACATCCATAAATTGTGGACGTCAATTTCATGTTGCAGCATCGTTTCAGCAAAACGTAGGCGAACAGGAAGATCTGTTGGTTTCAGTGCTTGGGTAATCTGGATTTTGTATGGATGGAAATTGAGATCCTTATGTAAAATTTGACGTAAAGTAGTCCTAGATAAGCCTTAGGCCTGGCTTTGTTTTCGGCTTGAACGTTTTGGACTGCGCTCTACAGCTGCTCTAACGCGATCGATGTTATCGAGAATTCTGACACTTCTGTTTAGTCCCTTATGTTTGACATTTGTAGCTGATCCAGTTTCTTCAAATTTACGAACCCACTCCTTTATGGCATGGGCAGATAGAACTCTCCCATGACGAGCAATATTGAAATGGATTCGAAATTGCCGCTGTGCTGCGGCCAAAGTTTCAGACACCGAAAGTAAAATCTAGCAAGTCCAATCCTTTTGGGTTATCTTTTCGATACTCAAGCCAGGAGTTGCACACTGCAGTATTGAAATAATGGAATATTACTCGTAGAGTCCACTTTCTTGATCTGATGAACGTTCTATAAAGCGAAACAAGCAAATAATGTTTGACCACTCCACCCATACATTTATTGTAAAGACGAATAACTGCTGGGAGCTGTACATTCACTTGAGTTTTTTGTTCTCTATCCCATCTCTTTACGTTATCTTTAGGATCAACAGAGACAAAGTTAGATACCATATTGACTACCTTGTTGTCAAACCAGCCTATAGCAGCTACTTTGCCATCATCAGATATCCTAGAATCTGTTGCACCCCTTCCCAATCTTTTCAATTCATTTTCAGGTTTTAGTGTACAATTTTCCATGCGATTGCTTCTGATGGTACTAGCTGCGAATATTCCTTTACTTAGCAATTCTCTAAGTAGTTCAGCAGAATTGAAATAGTTGTCAAAATATGAATTATACCTCTGATGCCCCGGAATTCTTCGAGTCAGATATAGTACTAGGTTCGTTGTAGCACCAAACTGTTGTTCGGTGTCCTATGATAAACTATGGATCGATAAATTATCCCTGACTCGCCACATAAATTGAAAATTTTCAATCCCCAAGGGTTCGGTTTCCCTCGAATAAATACTTTGATGGATAGTTGTCCCTTGAAAGGTATGATTGTTTCGTCAATGCAAGTCTTTTCCTCAACGGTAAGTTTTTCACATCTTCTGTCGAAACTGTTTATAAGAGGCCTTTCATAGCTTATCCGACTCGTCTTTATCCTAATTTATATCCGTAATATGCAAGTTCTGCCTAAGAGCTTCAAATCGATTTCTGTTCATACCTACAACTTTTATTAGGGCGAACTGAGTTTTGGGTGCCCAGTATAATCGCAGTGGGGGGTAATTCATTATTCCCATTCTGAGGTGTAATGCTACAAGTCGTCTAATTTCACCCTCATTAGTGTTTATAGATTTTTCACTTTTGAAAACCGAATAAATGTTGGTTTTCTCAGCAAGCTCAGAAAAGATATCCAACGGAAAATAACGAATAAAATACTCAAATGGTGTAGGTAAACTACCAAGATCTTCATTTGAGTTGGACTGATTCTGAAATAAAATATTCGGTGGAACGAACGTCCCTTCTTCCAAGCTGATTGACATTTACCTTTGCGTTTAGTTTCATTATTGGCTTTAGTTCTGAAAAAAATAACAGTTTGAAAGCGTCAAAACAAATAATTATATTACATACTTGTCACTCCTTCGGCCACGATTAGTTTTGTTTCCGCTTGATGAACTGCAATGTGGTTTCGTTTCTTCGTAATCCTCTTCTTCTTCCTGTACTTCTTCGTGCTCTTCGATGTCTTCGTCTTGCTCAGGTGCCCACATTTCGTCTTCTTCGTCATCTAGAGGGCGCTATTTCATTGTCAGCTGAAGCAAGGCAGAAAGGTAAATACACACTGCTTTCAAAAACATAATGTCAAAAAAGTTAGTTGCAAGTAGGCGCTTTATAAACCTGGTGGTGGAATTTGTGTACACGTTGTTCTGAGCATTACCTAAATTTTGGAAATGGGCTTTTTTCATGTAACGAAAATACACTCTCTATTAGTTCAACTACGTATTTCATACGTGTAGAAAGGCATTTATGACGCCTAATTGTATATAACCTGACAAAATTGCGATGACTCAGCACACTGTAAAGACGGACAAAACTGATCTCTTAGAAACCTGTAATTTTCCATGCTACAGCAACCTACAGAGACTAATAGTGCCCTCTAGTGAATAATAGCAGAAATGCGCTCATTTGCATGCATGACAGCGACCGCGAAACTTAGTTAACGCAATTGCCACTAGTAGGGCCGAAAGAGGTTTCAAAGTGCAAGGTGTAGAAAATCTGTCATACCTTTAAGGGTGGTTATAGTTCATCAAAACCAGTAATTCTTTCAACTGTATCGGTCTACAGACCTTCCTTGCAAAGCCTTCCATAGCTAGCCTTATCGTAATAATATCATAGTTTTTCTGCACATTTTATCATGCAAATGTTCTAAACAGAGAGTAATGTGCATTGTTTCAATAACGTTTGTTAACAAAAATCGAAGAAAAAATACACATACACCTAGACGCATTCTTACAAAGTTTTAGTTCTAAGGCCAAATTTGACAAAAATATTAGAATATACCACATCACCTATAATTTTACTTTGCCAGTTGTCACATTTATCGATCTACACACAATGAGTAGTGGGGCTGCCAAAATTATAACAGCCAGTTCTCTTAGCAGGAACATTTATATAAGATACTTGAAATAAGTAAAAATGTGCAATAACAGTAACTCAACTTATCATCACATGATAACATGTTCACGGAAAACTCAAATAAAATTTTAGAACTACCAACTTTGCCGAATCTAAAATATTTGCTTAAAAGATAGCTACATAACCAATCACATTTAATGTTTGGCAATTATATCTACCCGAAAACATTCATCATACTGAACGTATGATTTCTGAGGCTTTCACGGTCATTGTCATTAAGTAACAAAACACTTCCGGGATTGGGCCGTGTCATTATTGAGGTGGAAGAACATTTCTCCCACTCTCGTAACGGGCTATATTAGGAGAAAAAGCAAAGAAGCCCGGTAACGCAACGTGTAAAGCACGGCCAGAGGCAAAACTGTTTTGCTGAGAAGGGATAGAAGAGCACGGTAACTCAAGGTTACACTAAAGACCTAATATTGAAAGCAGCTTTAGTATTAAAACTATATTCAATTCTTGATCTAAAGTTTTCTAAACACTTTAACCAAAGTAGCGTCTTCCATGGAATCTCAACTAATTGCAACAAAAACAAAACAATGCGTCCTTTCTGTTGGTATAGTCATTTTAAAGTAAACTAATCTGTGTTATTATTACGTTTAATAATAGAATTTCATTGTTCAAAATTCTAATCACATGATGAAAATGTTTGTATTAGAACTTATCATTTTGGGTTTGGCTGTCGTGAAGTTGGCCCGTTCCAAATAGGGGTATTACCTATAGTACTATCCATTCACAAAACTCGTGAACTGTCAAAACGCTATCAAGTTGGTACCTTGTTTAAATTCAGTTTTGGAACTTCTGCGTGCTGATTTTGGCAGCACTGAATTTTTTTAAATTTAAAAACTTGACTCATGTCACGCTTTCTTGTAAAATCTCCAAAATTCTTTAATTTGTGTGCATACACTTCAATTGCAATGGAACAGAAACGAAAGAGGGTTTTATTATTGGAAAGGGAAAAAAAGTATATAGTTAATTATTACCAGGAAAAACTTTTGACACATGTAACATAACCTAACTTTATATATTACCCGAAATCACTAGATTCGAAGTACATTCCACAAAAAACTGTAATTTCCAGGTACACTCAACAAATATTTAAAAATTTTGCATTGACGGTTCACGAGTTTTGTGAATGGATAATATACAGAAGTGTATACAAATGCTGAAACTAGCTAAACAAATATAAGAAAACGCTTAAAAACCATTCCCACTAAAACATGGTCAAATTACAACTTTGGGTTTGGGCCGATCCAAATAGGGAGGCTACTTATAGTACACAGAGTTCTTAGCAAACGCTGAAAATAGCTAAACAAACGATAAGCAAACGATTCACACCAAGAAATTGTCAATTTGTCATTTTGGGTTTGGCTGCTGTGCAGTTGGCCCGACCCAAATACGGGTTCTAGTTATAGTATACAGAAGTGTAAACAAACGCTGAAAATAGCTAAACAAACGTAAACAAACGATTCCCTTTAAAGTATTACTTTGTCTGGGTTTGGCCAACTTCACAGACATCATGGCTTCGTAATGCACGGGCCGTATAAGTTGGCGCTTCACATTCATCGTAAATTTCCAGCGACGCTGGTTCGCGTCTGTGATTTCACTATTTCTTAACTGCACTTTTTCAGGTGTGTTTGATATTATGCTGGAAATATATTAATTTGTATATTTTCATAACAGGTAAAAGCATCCGATTATTTATTACAATATCAAAGAAGGTAGGTTAAGTATTTGCATATAATATTTATAATATTTAGTTTGCAGATGTCGCCTATGTCAATACGTTTGACCTGCACAATACATTGATATATTGCTATGGTTACTAGTTGCGGCGCCTAATTAATTTAATGCAATGTACTCCGCAATTTTAATAATAAAATTTATACAGATTTATAGATTTAGACTGTTGAAGATCAGATGGTTGTATTTTTATTTATTCAAATAATAGTAGATTATATTATAAGTGAGAGAAATGCATCATTATTTACGAGTGAGAATTTTGAATTGCGAGTGCCCCAGCACGAGCGATACAATTTCTCACGAGCTTATAATGGCATTTCGCTCGCGTGTGATATACGACGTTTTATTATACAGTAGCAATTCCTGTGTCTAAATAGTTTGCGCAGTCAGAATATGTCGCGAAATAAATTTATAATTAGTCGCCTATGATTTGTGATATACGTTTGACAGTACTGAAGTGTATTGGCAGTACTGAAGTGTATTATCAGTCTATGTCAAATTCGATGTTCATAGGTTAGGTTTTGTTTGTTATTTGACACAGACTGACGCAAAACTTAACCTGAAAATTACGAATTTGACATAGCTTGACAGTGCTACCAACAATGCAGTAGTATAAATAATGAAAACTCACTTGTGAATAAAACTTCATTTTAGTCACTGAAAACAGTTGTATAATGTATGGTAATAGGCGCTACTGTAAGATAAAATAGTATTTTGTCCTCGTTTATGTTTTATCGATCTGCAATTTCAATTTTTCTAAAAACGCTAGCTCGGTAGGCACTTGACTCAGTTCAAAAGGGTTAGGTTCCTGCTAAATTTATTATTTTACTTTACCCTGGCACGCCACTGTGTGCCCAAATTAATCCTAATACGCAGTCTCAATGTAAGTGCGGCTGTCAAAATTCCAAAATGGTTTGATTAGATTGCAGTAAGCGTTTTTGACTTGGAAAAATTCAGATTTATGAACAAACTGCCAGGTATTTATTTGAATTCTAGTGTTTTAGCGCTTCTAATTGTCTTTTGTTCCTGCGATTAATTTGTTCTACTACGTCACACAGACGCGGCTTGGATTTGCAATTGTTATAACCTCCCTTAACTTCACAATTCTACTTGGATGAATAGTTGGCAAAATGCGTTAGCTGGAGGCTTGGATTTGCATGAATCTTATTCACACCGGTAATGTTTCTCTCGTACACAAATTTCTGCTTCCTCACAATGTTAAAAAGCTTTTTACAGTACCTTACATTTTTCAGATGGTACCGATCATTCTTCGGAAAGAGGGCCTCGCTCGAATCTTATCTTGGAGTAGCTGTCCCCGGGATTTCTGTTGCTGGGCGTTGTCCCACAGCTCCACGTGATGTGTCCCAGTAATCAGCTCTGGTCTCAGAACCTTTTATTCCGCTGCTATCCGCCTTCGTAAATTTGAAGTGGTCGCTACCGCAGCTTCGGAAGCTTCCTGCAGCAAATAATTCTTCTATTGGGAAAATGTTACCCACACTTTCACTGGTACTCTGCGATGTGCTCAACACGATGGTACACTTTTTATTTGTATAAAATATTATTTAATATGTAAAAACTTGGTTTAAATAAGAGCCCAAAAACTGCATCTCAGAATTTCATTTAATCAATTGTTAATTGTTTTTCGTCCTTTCTAAAGAAAAACGAATCTTATAAGTATAAACAGGACATTGACTGAGTTCAAATGACTTACATATTATATTAAACATTCTTATAACTAATTAGATCTAAACAATTTACATTTCTAAAAATTATTGCCCACATTTTATTTATTGTCACAGTGTCTTTGCGCCACTCCACGTTTTACTTAAGTGCGTTTCATGTTCACTCACGTATTTACATTGACTAGTTTTTCGTTCACTTCATAATTGTTCCCTGGTTTCTAACTGCCTTCTTTTCCTCATTTTTTGGCCTAATTTTGTGTCTACTTTTCCTCCAGTTTTATCAATTCATGTTTGCTTCTTACAATTGCTAGTTTACGCCTGCACTATTTGCTCTTTGCAATGTTCTCATCTTTCCTGGCTAATACCCTTTTAGAATTGTTCACGAATTGTACTAACTAGTTAAATTGAACTCTACACGCTTTATAACCTGCACTTGTTAGAGCACAGGTAGCACTCAATAAAATATAATAAAATAATTGCAGTAGAACATTTATTTAAAACAGTTAGATTGTCAGAGCCGCAGCTTTACGACAGGAGGTAACGGCTTACAACAAGTAAGTGTCGTTTGCCTCACTTCTGATCAACAGTATTGAACTAGTTACATCATCATGTTTCTATAAAAATCGTATAATATTCCAATTTATGACCATTTCTCGCCAATGATGTCATCGTCTCGGCGGATTGCAGATTCTTTTCAGGAACTCGCTAACACGGCCAGACTGACATGTATTTCGCTCTCGAAATACCTCTGAAAAGGTAAAAGACAACAGCAATATCTAGTTTCTCGCTTTCCCTCATAAATAGCTTTCCCTTTGAGGGGACGGAAAAAACAATAAATCATAAAATAATTACGTTTACTATACATACTAAAATAACACACAGTAGACACTCAGAGGCTTCACAAAGCTTGTTGTTCAGTATTCAAGAGTACAACAAGACAGGACACGCTCAGAGACTTCAACAAGCTTGTCGATCTGTCTCCATTCCTTACAATTATTTCTAATAACTACAATAACTACCAGGTAAAAATTTGATCTTTGGACTGACCAGAAGTAGATGCAATCTGACGTTCATCGTCACCCATAATGGCGTTATCATCATTGTCCTTCGTATTCGTTTCATTATCGCTAACATGGTCATCACCCAAGAGGTCATTAACATCAAAAATAGGCCAAGGACGCAAACTGTCTCTTGCCCAGTATTGAAAACGGGTGTGGCGTTTAATTTTATAGCGATCATTAGGAAGTAGTGCAAGCATTTTAAAAGGACCATCGAATTTTGGTTCTAATTTAGAGCGTCGCCGACCAGCTAAATGAACTAACACGTAATCTCCGACAGCAAAACGTGTAGTTCTGATTCGTGTAGCATTAAACCGCAACGCTTGGGTCGTTGCATTGTCATTTAATTTTTTATAAGCTAAAGCTCGATCTGCTGCAGTGTCATATGATCGCGGAGCATTAGTGAGTTGCTGAGCGATGGGGAAGATTTGCAGCGTATTCGAAAACTAAACGAGTAGGAGCAAAACCAGTTGTTTTCTGCAATGAACTATTTAAACAGAATTGAATTTTCCAGAGATTTTTCGGCCATTCTGTTAAATTATGTCGGGTCTCGATACTCAAAAAATCACGAATTGTTTGCATATATCTCTCAACTTGACCATTAGCGCGGGGTGTAGCAATATCAGTTACATGATTAATATTAAATGTAGAACAGAGTTTTGCAAATTTTGAGCTAATAAAATTATTGCCGGAATCAGTTATAATTCGAAAAGGAGCGCCAAAGATTCCAATGAAGTGGAGAATAACCTGCTCTGTTTCGTTTATATCTATAGAAATCATAGGAGTGATTATACAAAATTTGGTAAATGCGTCAATAATGACTACGATATACTTATGCCCTTGTGCAGAGGGAGAAAGAGGTCCAGCACAATCAATGTGAACGGTGTGAAAGGGGATAGCTGGTTTCGGAATTGAATGAAGGAATCCTTGCTTAGGACCAGTGTGCTGTTTGTGTATTGAGCATTGAATGCAACGAGAAACGTACTTATGAACAATTTTATTTATATGAGGAAACCAAAATTGTTCTTTTATTTTGTCCAAAGTATTCTCCCAGCCGACATGACACATATTATCGTGAAAAAGTTTTATAAGGTTCAAACGACTAGGTTTGGGTACAAGAAGACGAAGAACTTGCTTATCGTCACAGTAGTACAATAAGTCTTTCTGAAAAGGTTCAAACGACTAGGTTTGGGTACAAAAAGACGAAGAACTTGCTTATCGTCACAGTAGTACAATAAGTCTTTCTGAATTTGATAATAAAACAGATTCTTATCACCTGCTCGTTTTAGGGCCAATAATTTTTGAGTTTCATCGTCTCGATCCTGTTCAACACGAATCCAAGTAGTACTCTGGATATTCAAAATGGTAACTGGATTACGGCTGAGGTAATCAGCATGGTTCATTGAAACTCCTTTACGAAAAAGTTAAAAGTCTTGCATATACATCCACCATCTCGCAACCCTTGGTAATAAGTCTTTTTTATGTGAAGTGGCTTGAATGGCATTGCAGTCGGCAACAAGAACAAATTTAATACCTAATAGATAAATTCTTAAGTGTTTTAAAGCATTGACGATGGCTAAAGTTTCTAGTTCATAAGAATGATATCTTGATTCTTCACGGGAAGTTCTTTTACTGAAATAGGCCACTACTTTCAATTCGTCAGGATATTTTTGGAACAAAATCGCCCCGTAACCAACAGAACTAGCGTCGGTATGAAGTTCAGTAGGTAAAATCGGATCGAAAATAACTAACAGTGGTTGGGTACTCAAATGTTCGATGACATAAGTAAGGGAAGAAATGCAAGCTGTCTTTGCGGCAAAGGAGGGTACGAACTTTCTAAAATAACTTGCTAAGCCCATGAACTGTCGGACTTGTTTGACACTAGCAGGGTAAGAAGATCATCCTTTTCTTTACCAATCAATAATAAATGAAGGACTTGAAGTCTTCCCCACGAATTTATTTGCTTACAAACGGTTGAATAGGATATAATGTGTGTACGTGACTAGTTTCATCAGACGTAACATTATTAAAAGGCTAAGGATAACAATAGTTAGCTTAGATGAAAAATTGCAAGTAACATTTGGGGCCTGAAGGGCAAGTTACAAGTTGAAACCTTTGGAGAGCATTTCCGCAGGAATGTAACAAAATCATAAATTAGTTACAGCTAGGCGTTTGTCCAAATCTCTAGGAGAACCATTGTAAAATGTTTAAATTGACATGGTAGGAAAGAATATATACAAAACTTAAAGTTAGTGAGCAAATTTGAATTTACATTTTCCCTTAAGGCGAGTTACTTGCAATTTTTCATCTAAGCTAACTATTGTTACCCTTAGGGCCGGTTGCAGAAAGCAATGTTAAGTCTGGTGTTAGCTAACATCGCGTCAAAGTGAACAAAAACGAATCAAATCTCAAATGCTTATGGTAACTAATACATTAGTAAACAAAATTTGATGCGATTTTGTTCACTTTGACGCGATGTTAGCTAACACCAGACTTAACATTGCTTTCTGCAACCGGCCCTAAGCCTTTTAATAATGTCACGTCTGATGATGACAATTTGTCGAAACTAGTCACGTACACACATTATATCCTATTCAACCGTTTGTAAGCAAATAAATTCGTGGGGAAGACTTCAAGTCCTTCATTTATTATTAAATACAACCCCACCTTAAGCAGCAATGGATCAACTCCTATTTTTACCAATTAATTCAGTTTGCAGATTAAATTGACTGGGTAATGATTCAACACAACAAATAGCTTTGGCGTCAGCAGGCTTACGTAATATACGCGTACCACAAGAATCAGAAATAAAATTGATTTCAGGGTCGGTTAACACATTACGTCCCACCAAAACTTCATGCTTAAAATCATTCTGAGAAACTACATAAAAGTCCAGCTCAATCGAAGCTTCCTCGAATTCTACTACTAAGGTTACTTGCCCAAACGATTTAATACTACCAGAACCAATCCCAAAAAATTGCATAGAACACGGTGTCATATGTACATTCAATGAATTTACAATGTCTTTACGAATAACTGAGCAATCAGCCCCAGTATCAATTAAACAGTAAGTTAATTTTCCCTTTATAACAGCTACAGTATAATCCAAGTCAGTATTTCCATACATATTTATAATAATAATGGCTTTATTTTCGATGTATAAAACATATTACAATAAACATAAATCACACTTAAAATTAAGTACACAGTTTACATCGAAAACCACAAGGCGCAATTCAGATATACTGTTTTTCAACTGGACCTTGCGGATATTGAAAATATAATATAGAATGTAATGCCTAAACCCTAAATAAATGCAATAAATAACTTAAATTAAATTCAAAAATTAACCTGATGGTAGCAGATTCATATGAACGCAAGAAACTAACTGCCATTAATTAGAAACCTGTCTTGGCACACCTAAGGCTATTCCGATAAAAGATATTTGAGATAATGTTTTCGGAAAGCTGTACAAGATGTATTTTTCAAAAAATTTGGTAAATTATTATAAACTTTTGCTAATATTATACCGAAACGATCGTTCAAAGAGAGAATATTTGTGCTGCGGAGGTGTAATTAGACTCTTGAATCTTAAATTTAGATTATGCACATCAGTTCGAAATTCTATTTTGTTATATAGGTATGGCGGCTTTTTGTAAATTATTATTTTGTGATATAAGGAAGCTGTGTGTAATAAACGCCTGTTCTCCATATTTAGCTAATTGGCTTCTACTAATTTATGTGAAATATGGCCGAATTTTCGAATGCCATAAATAAACCTTAAACAAGAATTTTGAACTCTTTGTATTCGCATAGAAGAATCATAATCTAAACATGAAGCATATATTTCTGAGCAATATGAAAATTGCGAAAGTACCAAAACATCGCATTTTTTTGTGTGCTTCACTTAGATACCTTCTGTGTGGATATAATAGCTTTAGATTCAGATAAGCTTTTTGGATACATTTATTTACATAAGTTCTGTATCTAAAACTATTATCTAGGACCATGTGTTACAGTTTTAAATGCTCAGATCGACATTGATCAAGAGCACTGTCAAAAATCGGGTACAAACTACAGGGTTCGCCGGTTTTCCCTAGAAAGAACACAGATCTGAATGTGTTGGAGCAGATTTCGTTGCTCCGATTCCTCGCACTTGGCTCAGTCGGGAAGGCGTGGTTCGAGAGTACAAAGAAAAACCGGCGGCACTTACCCTGATGGATTGCTTAAGATAGATGCCTAGAGCGCCACTTGTTTCTAGATAGGGAATGGCAAACGTGTTAGAAACAAGAACACACACGTAGCCTATGTAGAAGTCCTCCAGGTTCGCCGCTATTCACCTCGGCGTTGTCCACCGGGCTTCCTCCGAGTCTTCAGATTTCAACACACAGGTGGCCACGAAGAAAATGACTTACCTTGATTGGCCACCCGCCTAGTTTAACATAAAAACGCAATGACTGACACTAACCCCAGTTCTTAGGGTTCACTTATCAACAAGGACATGCTGTCGTCTTTACAAATTAATTACATCTGGCCTTTGCCATGCTAAATGGGTTGAAGACCCCCTACCAGGAAGGTTTAGCATTCACTAAAAGAATAAGTTGGACTTTAATAAAGTTTATTATTGAAAGGAATTAAATGGCACAAATATTCACATGAAATATCGGGGCCCAAAAAAAAACAATTACCCTATTGTCTAAGAAAAGGAATATATAGTTACACGCTGGGCAACACGAAGTACATAACCGGGGTGAAGCCCCTGATTGATAACACATACATCAAATTATAGGCTTGAGTGAACGGGCGCAATGTTTATGAACACTCGGAAAACACACAATAAAATTATAGACGCCACTCAACTCGGCACGTCAGTTACGCTGTAGAAACAATAAACAGATCCTACCTGAGAGCTGTCAGCATGTTATTTGGGGTTGGCGATAGTTACGAACTCCGCCTCGGCGAAGGCCGGTGAGACGTTGCAGAGGTGTAGCGGGCTCCCCAAACGGGAACGAAAGGGTTGTACAGGGGCCAATTCGGTACGGAGGGCCAGAGGGTCGGTTTACCCCACGAAGAAGGATGGCAGCCAGCGGCGGGCGACGGGTAACTTCGAATTAACACGGCTTCACAGAATTCGCAACAGAGTTGCCGAAACTTTTTCCACTGATATGAAAAGTATTGTAAGGCTTATGAGGACACCTTTGTTGAATGTGCAAAAGGGTGCAACTTGCTTTTCCACTCCTTGCTGGAGGGCAAAAGCCGATAGAAGGCGCCTCGCCAATAATTTGAAGCTGATTAACGAAACATCGCCCTAAGCCCGCGCTACCGAAAACTTTGAGTTGCAGTCAACCAACTATTATCGGGGTCTAAGCTGAACTGAACTAACTAAAATCAAAAATGGTACGCGAAGAGCCCAGAATTTGCCCCCGCTACCGTGAAGTTCTCTCTTTCTCGCAGCCCCTGAAGGAAATCCTTTGTCTCAACGTTGCACCAATTCTCACAAAGTTGTGCAATAACGAAGCTCGCTGCGTACCCTATGGGTAAGCGGGGAGGGGCCTTGGAACATTCCAGAAGAAATGTCTTGCTGTTGCATTAAATCTCAAGGTATCGAATTCCACGACCAATTTTCGAGAACTTCGAGCGCTGAATTGCTTGAAAGATAACCTAAGGCTTCAAGGACTGTTTTCGCTTCTACTCGAAATAAAGAATCTGATTTATGTGGGTACTGGCGACCGACGGTTGCAACAACCGCGCGCTTTATGCGTTAAAGGAAAATGCTTACAGGGGAAAATTCCGCAGCTCGAGACGCGTTAGCGTTTGGGCCAGATAAAATTTAAAATGTAGCTTTAAGATACAGGGTCGGCCTTTAGGCAGGGTCGGCTCCATGGAACAATGAATCGACCAGTTGTTTTGAATGGAGTAAAATTAATATAACACATGCCTAAATTTTCAGCACTGTCTTTCAACAATATGCTCGACCCGTTGATTGATAATTGTATTAATGGTTTTACACTCTCACAATCAGAATTCCTACCAAAAAGAAGTACACAAGATTTAGAAGGATTTAGTTGTAATGCATGTTTGGTTGACATTCCAAACAAGTTATTTAAATCAATTGTTATTTCCTCCAATGCCCGGTCAAAACGCATGGGCTGAAAAGAATAATAAACCTGCGTATCGTCAGCATACATATGAATTTTACTATATTTGACGAATTGATAAAATTTTGAAGTATATAACGTGTATAATAGCGGCTCTAAAACCGAACCTTGAGGCACTCCTTGTGAAATTAACCGTGACAAGGACAGGTTGCCATCACCTTTTACTTTTTGAGTCCGTCCATTGAAATAGCTTTTAAATAATTCTAACGCATTTGAAGAAAAGCCGATAGAGTGGAGAATTGAAAATAATAACTCGTGATTAATGGAGTCGAACGCTTTACTGTAATCCAGGAGTGCAAGAATGGTTAATTTTCCGGTATCCGTTGTCTCAATTATGTCATCTGTTATATTCATCAACGCAGTGGTACAACTGTGGAAAGGTCTAAAACCCGATTGTACATCAGGAAGGAGTTCATGTTTATTTAGATAATTCATTATTTGGCTGCTAATAATTTTTTCAAGAATTTTTGAAAAGGTAGGTAAAATGCTGATTGGTCTTAGGTCTGAGTATACAACTGGTTTACAAATTTTCGGTATTGGAGTTATATAACAGAGTGTTTCCAACTGTTCGGAAAAATATTCTCCGTTAAACAACAATTAATGATATGCGTTAAATAATTATGAATAAATGGCCAGCACAATGTTATCATTTTAATATTTAGGCCATCAGATCCCGTCGCATTAGTTTTAATATCTCTAATGCCGTCTGCCACCTCCTCTATTGATACTGGGACAAAAGAAAATGTGGTATTATTAGTAGTATGTGCATACTTTTGTTTTATATTTACATCAACCGTTAATTTAGGTATACTATCTATAAAGAAATTGTTAATGTTATTAGGATCAGATAACTCTGACGGAATTTGACAATGAGTTGAGTTTTTTATATTTAAAGACTTAAGATCTTTCCACAGTTGCTTTGATGAACAATATTTTGACTTATGCGCAAAGTATGCCTTTTTTTCATTTACTATACTAGCATTTGTTAGATTCCTCAACGATTTGTAGTATTCCCAATGGGAATTACGTTTGGATTTTTTAAATTTTAGTTTATCTTTATCTCTTAACTTCATAATTAGCTTAATGTTATCTGTTAGCTAAGGGGCGTAAGGTTTTGTAATCTTAGTTATTTTCCAAGGAGCATGTCTATCACATAAATTAATTAGGTTATTATTTAGTATATCTACTTTAACATTAATATCATTTGTATAATAAATTTGTTGCAAGGGCAACCTTTGAAAATCATGAATAAATACATCTCAGTCAAAGTTTTTGAAATCTCGGTAGACTGCAGTAATTTGAATTCGTTTAGGAGTATCTGCAACGATAGTGCAATAAATGAGCTCATGATCGGATTCATTATTAATCTCAACCCCCGAATATTCAACCAAAGAAGGGTCAGTAGATAAAATAACATCCAAAATAGATTCAGAATCTTGTGCAATTCTGGTTGGTACAGAAACATGCTGACGTAAATTGAGGCATTCTAAAAATTCCATGAAATACTTAGTAGATGTATTGCATTTTGATAACATATTAATATTAACTAGCAACCCAGTGTGACAAATGTCTCATTTAAAAAAACAAAAAAGACAGTTTTTCAAATAGAACGCGTATTAAACAAAAACTGTACCCAGACCTGGAAGGTGTCAAAGTGGTACGCCGCATCGGAACATTCTGGAAGCTGTCAAAGTGGTTGCCTAGCCGATCGAGGTTTTAAGGCGCAGAGGGTCGCAGCTCCGTTTGGCTCCTGAAACAGCGTACTGACACTTCCGGTTTTCGAGAAATCACGTGATTTCTCGAAAACCGGAAGTGTCACGTGACTGAAATTCGGTTCCTGACCTGACATGACCATTCCAAACATATAACTTTCATAACTTTTTTCTCTATCTCTTACGGTTTGGCTGCTGAAACAGCGTCCCGGACAGACAAAACAGCGTCCCGGACAGACAAGTCTATTAGATAAAGGACTCATTTAATAAAACAAAAAAGACCGTTTTTCAAATAGAACGCGTCCCGGACGGACGGAAATCACGTGATTTCTCGAAAACCGGAAGTGTCACGTGACTGAAATTCGGTTCCTAACCTGACATGACCATTCCAAACATATAACTTTAATAACTTTTTTCTCTATCTCTTACGGTTTGGCTGCTGAAACAGCGTCGCGGACAGACAAAACAGCGTCCCGGACGCATATACGTAATCTGCAGACGCATAAGGTATAACCCATCACATCGTTTTTTCCGAAGTCGTACGGCCAATCAGAACAGAAGTAAACTGCAGACGTGTTGAATTATAATGCGTCTGCACTTTACGCAAGCACCGTGACCACTATTATTTCTTATTTATTGTATCTTGAGTTGATAAATACAGACTCTTGAAATGTTTGGTTTATTCCAATTAAACGAGAGATATTTGGTCAGATGTAATTAGATTCTATTAATTAATTTTGATATAAGAATTTTATCACGTTACAGCACGTTTGTAATATGACTGCTTTTCGGCCAAATTTCGTGTTACCAGCGATCATTATGCAAATAAATAATGTGTACAACACGTATGAAAACAACTTTTTTTTACTTATTTGCTTGTTAAACTCGGGCTTCGCCCTCGTTAATAAAACACACGTATGGGATGGCCATCGGAAAATGTATGTGAATACATGTAGTCATTCAAAAACAACTACAAATGAGTAAAAAAAGTTGTTTTCATATGTGTTGCTCACGTTATTTTTTGTATAGTGATCCCTTGTAACTCGAAATTTGGTCGAAAAAGACTTCAACATTTATAACTGTCAAATAGACAATTCGCAATTTCAATGAAATAGTTAAAAACGTATTACTTTCTTTACGATTTTTTTTGTTAAAAAAGTGATACTTTCTTTATGATTTTTCTTTAAAAAAAACACGAGATACAAATAAAATGTTTGAATTAATATTAAGCAAAATTGAAATAAAAATTATAGAACTGTCAACATGAATTTATTTGATAGATTATGAATAGTAATTATAAAATTTATGTCATTTTAACATTGCAATTTAATGTACTTAATTAACTTTAATATAATTATAGGGTTAAAACTAACTGTTTAAGTTGAAATAATAGATTGGTAAATATCCTGATCCATTTTATTCACTAAATTAATTCAAACGTCACTGGACGCGTTTAGAACGTAAAAGTAGTTTGCGTCCTGTTATGTATACGAAAAGGAATCACTTCATCCACTAAAAATAAAATGAAAATGTCACCTTTTACAATAATTCGAAATTGAATTTTCAACAGATCTTCACGTTTCAGAGTCCCCTGAACCCAAAAAACTTGTTTTTGTTCATTGGTCTGTCTGTATGTGTGTGTGAGTCTGTGTGTGAACAGAATATCTGAAAAACGAAAAGAGGTATGACGTATCTAGATGCGACAGAAAGTTTTTGAATAACATCGCATAACCAGAAGTATGGTGCTTTTACTCTTGTGATTTTAAATTTTTTTTAGATTAAAAAAAACGGCTCTAACGATTTTTCAAGCATTTTTACTACATTTTTAATGTGATTCATGTGAGATAGGTGATTTTCCAGTTGAATACCTGTAAAATAGGTTTGTTTTGTTTCTTTTTCTATTAATTAATATCTTAAATAGAACACCCGCTATATTATTACATTTTTAATTCAGCAGAGAATTTTAGAGAAAATTTGTATCTTCAACTAACGCTCTATTTTGTACGGTTTCTGTAAAATTTGTAATTTTTGAAAATTTTTGGCAAATGCTTAAAAATTAAAAATCAAATTTATGGTTAATTATAAAATCACTGTAAAAGGAAGTTGTGTGCGTGTATCAGACCAGATTTTTTTAACTATTTTCGAAAAATTACATTTTGTAAGCGCTAAATTTGGTTAGATACAGTTTGTATATCTACCGGCATTTTTTCGGTCGGTTGGTCGAAATATAAACATGCGAAGCTAACCTCAACTTCATCTTTGATAGTTAGATTTAATCAAACAGTTGTGTCGTTTACAAATTGTACTCCTAGCCTTCTGGGAGCATACTTTCTATATTTCAATAATTTATAGTAATTTTAGATGGTACATTTAATACGATATAGCAAGTCAAAGTGAAACCACTAAGTAAACTGCAGACCTCTCTGTGTCTGCACTTTACTTAAACTTTCATTGGCTCCATATTCATCAACTATACCGATTGTAGCCGAACAGTTGTCATAATACCTTATGCGTCTGCAGATTAAGTATATGCGTCCCGGACAGACAAGTCTATTAAGGCGCGTTCTCACGATTCGATTTTTGTTGATCAACTTTGGTGGTTCAACTAAAATCGGTCAATTTTTAGTTCACACGTTTCAAGCTAAGTTGAATAAAGCTAGTGATTAAAAATGGCGCCAAGTGAAATTGTGCGTGCATGTGTAAAAGTTATTACCAGTTTACTGGGCGAAGAATTAAGAAAAATTATCGTAAGTGGCGATAAACAACGTAAAAAACGTCGTGTATGGATTCGAAATTGGATTAAGAAGAGGAATCAATATGGAGTTTCAGAAACTCTCCTAATGGAACTTGCAGTGGAGGATACAGAAGGATATAAAAATCACTTGAGAATGTCCGAAGAAAAATTTGAAGAACTATTATTGAAAATTATGCCCAAAATCCAAAAACAAGACACTGTTATGCGAAGAGCACTTCCTGCAGCTCTAAAACTGCAAATAGTTTTGCGTTATTTGGCAACAGGCGATTCTTTTGCAACGCTGGCCTTCATGTACAGAGTACCAAAAAATACAATATCAAATTTTATTAAAGAAGTCTGCGAACAAATATATGAGGTTCTACAAGAATTTATAAAAGTAAGTACAAAATATAGTGTTTATTTATTACACTTTACAAAATATGGTTAAACAAATAGGAAAAATAAGTAAGTACTTAAAGATTCGTAAATGCTTGAGAAATAATGTCATTAGATGTTTCGTCTAAAGAACGAGAATAGCTACATTGTTGTACAAACCCAGGTGATGTATGTTCCGAATTTAACCATATTTCTTGATCACTGAGCAGAGAGAGTGATGATGTTGATGGTGATGGCGACGCTGTCTTATAAGTCTCTGTAGTATTTAACAGAACTTTTAAACGTTCTTTCTTGATCAATGTCTGTATGTTTTCTTGACATGAAAGTGCATTAAGAAGTGGAAGCTGTCTCAACTGAATGGCAATAAGTTTTGCAAATGCATCAAATTCATCTCCATCATCATTTCGACTTTGTTGGGATACTTTATCCAGTTTGTCTATTGCAGTGCTTATGGCGGAAATATTGTCATGTTATAGTAACACTGCTTTGCGCTTTCGGCTGTGCGGAGTTTGAAATGGTGTTGAAAGTTTACTTTTTGGCGTACTGGCTGTGGATGTAGATGGAGCGGATGTAGATGGAGCTATTGGCAGAGCTGAATTTTCTTCAGGAAACTCGCTTTCAGTTGCCGAAACATATAATTCGTCGTGAGGTTCCATTTGCAGATTTTCTTCTTCTCCTTCATTTTGATTATCGAGTATAGCCTGAAACAAAAATGTTTTATACATGTATTTTTTATTTACAGATGCCACAAACAGAAGCAGAATGGAAAGAAATTCAAAATAATTTTTATATCCGATGGAACTTCCCAAATTGTTGCGGAGCCCTTGATGGCAAATATATTGTTATACGTAATGCACCTCACAGTGGATCAGAATATTTTAATTATAAAGGCACTTTTAGCATTATTTTATTTGCATCTGTTGATGCTAATTATTGCTTTCGTTATATTGACGTGGGCACAAATGGACGAACCAATGATGCAGCAGTGTTTTCAAATTCATCGCTAAATGCAGCACTACAAGCAAATATGTTAAATTTTCCAAAAAATGGAATTTTCGTCGCTGACGACGCTTTTCCGCTCAAAACATTTATTTTAAAGCCATATGGAAGAACTATGTGCCTATCTAGAAAGCAAAAAATATTTAATTATCGTCTATCTAGGGCACGTCGCATTGTCGAAAATGCATTCGGAATTTTGGTCTCAAGATTTAGAATATTTGAAAAACCGATACCTCTTGCGATTGATAAGGTGGATATATTAGTTAAAACAGCATGTGCATTACATAATTGGCTAAGAACGACTTCAAGTGAAAAATACACAACAATAGATTCCTTGGACGTAGAGGATTTTAATGCAGGGACACTTATACCAAGTTCCTGGAGATCAGAAATTCATGGGGCAAATGGTATACAAGCATTACAAAATAACATTGGGAGTCGTAATTACACGCAAGAAGCTGCTAACAAACGTGACACATATGCAAATTTCTTTTTAAATCGTGGGGCTGTGCCGTGGCAAGAGAATATGATATATAACGATTAATATGTAATGTAGTATATGAATTACTAGGTATTTATCAGATAAGCATAATAAAATATAACTTACCCAATTTGATGAGCTGTTTCTTTGTGCTGATACGCCTCGCAGAAATTCATCAACTTTCTTAAACCAAAATAACTTTGGTTTATAGACATCGTCAGTGCCCGTTCCCGATTTTTTAGATCTCAAAACTATAGTTAGTTCCTTTTTGTACATAGTTCTTATCGTTTTTATTTTATTTCTAACATCCGTTGCAGTAATAATAGGGCCGTCTATTCCCATTTCCCGTGCAATAACACACAATGCGTTATCTCTGGCATTTTTATTTTTATAACTGTCCAGTCTGTGATTCCAAAGACAGTCATGGTTATGGTATAATTCTATAAATTTTATCATAGTGCCCTCTGACCACTTTAAGCTCATTTCGTTTCTCTACACTCCTACACTCTTTAATTAAAAATAATAAACTGACTGCAAGCAACAGGTTCGAATGATTCAACTCGACTGGCAAACAGTGTTGCCGTCAGTAAATTTTTAATTGTACTGCAATATTCACAATAATTGTACTAGATTGTACTTAATTATCGTAACTTCAGTTAATGATAATAGGGTTTTTTTAATAGAGAACTTCAGTTAAGTTTTATGTAAATACTTGATTTTTCCAGTATAATTATATTGCTTCTACAAAAATATATTCTGTTGAACCGTCTTTTACAGGTTATATGCTATATATACTATAATTCACCGACACAGCTATTGAAACACCCATGCGTAGTTTTACCACCACACAAATTGCACGCTGAGTATAAGGAATAGCAACGCAATATTGAAGGTTATAATTATTTACAATAGTGTAATAAACATTTTATTTATTAAAGGGTATATCATCCACATATCTATTTAAAAAATAACGCCAAAAACTTAATAAAGGAACTTAAAATATCTTACAAGTAGGTTACATATATACTAAATTTCAAATAAAAATGCAGTAGATGGCATTCTCAACTCAAACTCAGTTTTACACTAGGAAAATGTAAGTTTGTTTGACTGCTCATATTTTACAATAATTTAATCGTATATAATTCAAATGAAGGTAGGTCAGCCTTTTTGGTTTTCCTTTTATACCTTTAGGATTCATAACTAATGACAAATTGACATTTTTGAAAAAAAATATTTGATTTTCAGATGGTTGTATTCATGACTGTTTCGACCAATCACGGCATAGTTATGAATATTAGTTAGTTCCAACTACTGCATGCTTATTTGAAATTTAGTTGTAGGTACATATTGCATTTACTTCATTAATTCATTAGGGGGTTTCCAATTAAAACATTCTGAATTGGCCAATATTTGCTTACATGACAATAAACTGCTGCATGTGTTAATATTTAATTTGTTTCTGTTTTTTTCTTTTTATTAAAGTCAATTCTGAAAACGTGCGCTCAGCTGCTGCGCTACCATGAGGTAAACATAGTATTCCCTTAAGAAAATATAGAAAATTTGGGAAAAGTTCTTGTGATAACGCATTTTTTAATTTTGCCAACTTCTCCATAAATGTTTCAATATCCGAGAAGGACTTAATATATTCAGGAACTTCTTCTGAGATGCGCCATTCCGAATTAAGTTCCTCTAAGTCTTTTACCATTTTAGGAAACTTTAATGCTAGAGGTGTAATTGATTTTTCTTTTGTGTTTGAAAATATGTTCATGGGGTCTACCCAAGTTAACTGTTGATACAGTATATTCTCAAAAGGAAATCTTTTTCTAATTTCTGAACATAATTCTATATAAAATCCAAGACATTTTACCCTAAATTCACGCAAATTCGACTGACTCACACCATGAACACCTTGTAATATAATGTCTACTGTAGTGCCTAAATACACTTCTTCCAGTTCAAAAAACTGTCGTGGATGGCTAGGGTTTATTAAACATAGTTCAGTATTTTTAACATAATTTGAATTTAGGTAATTTTTTAATATAAGCTTATAAATCTCTGATATACGCGGTAAAAGCTGATGAACTCGCGGACGTTCACTTTGAAATTCGATATTCATTTTGTTTATTAAACCGAGTACGTAAGACAAGAAAGATAAATACAACTTGTAAACGTTATTTTGAAGTGCATTTAAGATATTATTGGTTTTACACAACTTGTCTTCAGTAAACGCATATGTAAAATATAAAATTAAAGCAGGATATTGCTCGAGTACTCTATCACAAACTTGTTTTAATGAAAGCCATCGTGTTTCACACGGTCGTAGTAATTGATGCGGCTTCAATTGACAAAACTCCTCAAAAGTGTGTTTTCTATTGCTGCTATGAGCAAAATGTGCGTAAATGTCGCGAACCAAATCGTCTACTCCATCTGGTAATTTTAAACACGCATGCGACGAACATAAATTAAAAGAGTGGGATACACATCCCAGAACTACCAAATTCGGTAAAATTCTTTTAAGAAGGGCCTGCACCCTATTCATTTGCCCCATCATAGAACAATTATTATCTGTAGCGAATCCACGACAATTATGTATGTTTATTTTGTTTGCGTTTAACAAATCAATTATAGCTTCAAATATACTTTCTGCTTTTGAGTCTTGCAGCTCGACCAACGCTAAAAATTTATCGCATACTTTTTTATTTACTTTGCAGTAATACCGAATCAAAACTACAAGACACTTTTTGGATGAAATGTCTGTCGTTTCATCGATAATAAGTGAAAAAAAAGTATCGTCAAATTGTCTAACAATATATCTAACAGCATATGGCGCAATTTTTTTTTGTAATGGTTTCAGTCGCTTTGGTTCGACTTAGTTGTACACGTTTCGCGATTTTTGAGTCAGGACACATCGAGCTAATTAGTTTAGGTAAATGTTCCATTAATCTAAAAGATAAGTCATGTTCCACTACAAACATACATAACTTAAGCTCAGCTTCGACAACAAATTTCTGGGTTTTAAATATTTCACTACTGCGTACACTGTCTTCAATAGAAGTAACGTTTTCTAAACTTTTTGTTTTTTTAATATGATGCGCACTATTTTGATGGCGATTCAGATGGGTTTTATTACCTTGAATAGCTTTCTGGCACACTTTACAAAATGCTACACCACTGGCACCCGAAGATGAAAGTTTCATTAACCATGGTCTAGAATCTTGCCAATCTTCTTTAAACTTTTGCGTGTATCGTTTTTTTTCGATTCTTAGTGGTAGCAACTTGCTCATTAGAAGGTGACATAGTGGTATCACTATCTTCATCTTTTCTAGAATCTTGATCAGTTTTTTGCGACTGACTGGGGCCTGGTTTCGGAATTTTAGTAACGAATCTTAAAAATAAAACATTACAATTACACAGAAGCCATTCTAATTAGTGCATTAACGGCAAAAAAATGATAAAAGTATTACTTACTTATCCATTAGTATTTTTATTAATTAAAAATATTAAAATAGAGCTTCTTGTCACGATTAATACTAATGTGAAATGTTGACACAAGTAAAGAACTTCCACTCAATAACACAACTACCTACTGCATTGTTAACGTACAGCTATAGCTATTTAAAATCGTGTTGGTATGAGTGGCAGGTAGTACCGGGAAGTAGTTAATGTTTTTCTTCAATTTGAAAGACCCAGCAACACATTTATAAACACAGAAACAATAGGATATACTTTTCAAACTTAGTGAATTCTGTATGTGGTATTATATTACATAAACCAGCACGCCCAGTAGCCAGGGGAAGTACCCGCAAAAATTGCTATACTGGCAATCTGATATCAAATATTAAACAGAACAAAATTTAAATGTAAATTAAGTGTGCAGAGCCGGCCTAAGAAGAAATGATTTCTATTTGAACAAAAATTGTACTAGATATGGTCTAATTTTATGAAAGGAGTACTAGCAAGCCAGATAACTAAAATTGTACTGGATCTAGTACAATTGTACTAGAACGGCAACACTGCTGGCAAATGTTCACACGTTTCAAACGCGATTCGACTCGTCTGAAAATTACTGTGTGACTCATAACTCGAACGATAAAGTTTGAATGGTTCAATCTTTTGTGGAATCAACAAAAGTTGACCGATAAAAATTGAAACATATGTTCTCACAGCAATTTCCGTTCGATTTTTGTTGAACCACCAAAGTTGATCAACAAAAATCGAATCGTGAGAACGCGCCTTTAGATAAAGGATATCACCTAAACAAAAGATTTTCTGAGAAACAGATGTGCACAAAGTAAATGATATCTCAAGTTCATCTACACTCACCGGCACGAAAAACGGAGCACTTGCAACTTACCTACCTCAGTTGATAAGGTAGGTTGGTGACCAGATGTGAACTAAAGGTTAGATCAGTACCTATGCAGTTTTTGTTGGTTTATATATCAAAGAAATGCTTTTTTTGTGTTTTGTGCTTGTAAATTAAAATATTCCATAGGCGGGTATGCATTTTTAGAGTAAAACTGTTTTGAATTTTAACTCAGTTTTGAGGGCGTTTCCGAAAAAATGATAAATGGAGAAGCTGTTCAGTTTAGCGACTTCTATTACGGGTTAAAATATTTGCACTCATTTCCATAACAATCTGTATATAAATAAATAGAAAAAATAAAACAAGTAAATAATAAAAAAATTACAATTACTTGCAATGCAAAATGATACAATATTATACGTACATAAAAAACTAGTAATTTAATTACGATTATATGTTTATTAAACCATTACAAAATGTAAGTACACAAAAAGTCTCCGAGAAATTACATTTCGAAATAAAATTTCCAAATGACCACAACGTTTACCTATTTACAATTATTCTAAAATTAATGATTTCTTTATTGTTTACTTTGGTCTAGATATGTCCATGTAGTATCCAAGACAAAAAAACTGGGACAGCTAATATGATTCATTGTGAATGTGACTGCTTCAATATGTATAGTTGCTAGACATTTCTTGCTTAATTTTCAACTTGTTTGGACGTTACTATGAATCATAATTGTTATAGTAAATTTAATTGTTTAAAGTCTTCGGTATCAATATCAAGAGTTGTTCCAGTTATTTTTTGTTTTGGATTGTACCTACATATATTAGATTAATACCTTGTTTGCATGAAGGTTAGCCTTGATTTTGTGTTATTAAGTGGCATATGAACAGAACTGTAATTTTTATTTTGTTGTGTAACCTGTATAATCTCCAACAAATTTACTGTTATTAGACATAATAGAAGATTGTTGCCAGATGGACTGCTTATTTTGATAGCATATTTAAAACTTATAGTATTGTAAGGCCCTCCATGTGCTTAATTTAAAATGTCTTCAATTACAGAATTACTGAAACTGAACCCATACCTACATAAAAATTTCTGAAGTTCAATTTTCTGTTCTACTTAAATATGGCAACTAACTAAATTTACACAGATAAATTGGACAACCTTCATGCAAAAAATATGTGAGCAAAGTACATATATTATGTAATATGGTTACAATTGTTGCATGTGATTTTAACAATATGTATAACGATTCAATAGAAAACTTCTGTTACTTTACCATACATATAAAACATAAATTATAGTATCTTATCATAAAATTAAATATAAAATTAGGAATTATAAATCTAATTTTCGTTCCAAGAGTTGTGAGAAAATATAAAAAAGTAAAAACCAGTTCTCGTTGCATAAGTGTGGCGAATACTTTATTAGATCTTTCCATAATCAGAGAACTCTTATAGTTATTAAGGTACCAAGGGCATTATGAGTAAAATAAGAGCCCAAGATTGTTAGTGTACTAACCGAGGGCTTTGGCCCGAGGTGTGTACAACAATCGCGGGCTCTTAGCTCATAATGCCCGTGGTGCCTTCAAGGTTTTATGTCCTACCAATTTTCTTACCTAATTCATATTCATATTCAATTCATATAACTACTATGATAGAGTATTTAAGATTGATCTAGTTAACTGATCTAAGTTAGATTTGTGACATTAGCTGAGATGTCATTAATTTTCATTGTGACAGTGGTGCATAATAAAGTTGTATCCATGGAAACAAATACTGTTAATTTTTCATAATAACCCTAGTGTTCTTATGAAGAAAATAATTGCCCTGGAGCGTTATTTTGTATCTAAGATACCTTAAAATAGAGTCATTAATTTCAATTAATGTACTGGTAGGACATAATAATAGAAATTTAGATCACACTTCATCATATTTAAGAGTTATATTATTTGTCCAAAAGTTTTGGGAAAGGTTTTACTTATCTTCTATTAACTTGTGTTCTATTTTGATTACTGATATAGGCTTTTAGCTATACAGTTCTCGCCATTTTCTTTGCACTGCAGTGCCAGTGACTTCTCTACGATAGTGTCCCTAACCATAAAGGATCAGTGTATTTCCTCGCTACGTGCTTTTCCGGAGTTTTCATATACAATACCGCGAGCGGTCGACGAATTGCCGAAAATTTTTGTCAAAGTGTATGAGTGTTTATTGCTTCGATATAAATTGGTCGAGTGCGACAGCACGAGACCAATTTTGAAGCAATAAACACGAATAAACACTTTGACAAAAATTCATGCAATTCGTCGGCTGCAAGCGACATTTGAAGGACTATTCAACGAACAAAATTGACATTTCTTAGTAATTAATCAATTTTATCACGTCCTCTTTGAAAATAAAAAAGTCTGTTGACGTAAAATAAATTGTTTGTCAAATTTGACATTTCTAATATCATATTTGATTACTTTTACAGGAAGTTAAATAAATGTCACAGGAAGAGAAAAAAATTGTCATTAAAACTCCGCTAGCGGAATTGTTGCGCAATTTTACGCTGATTGGTGGCAAATGACATAAATACTAAATTACGATTGGTGAATAGTTAACCTGAAAGGGGTGAGTTGAATAGTCCATGTAATTCTTCGAATATTTTCTATAAAAAGATATAAAACTATTGTTAGCCTAGTTTAGGAGAGAGACATTTCCAGTGAGGTCAGAAGTGTCGACAAGTTCCCCTTTACGAACCCAGAATCATATCATGTGGCCCAGATACGTAAAGATCTTATATTTACCGGTGTAATATTTGGAGCTAGTCCCAAATTGGCTTTTCTGCAATGGATCTTATTGTTTTCTAGTTTCACAATATTTCATACATTATAATACGATAATTGCAAGTGTTTGGAAATTTTACCACAGAAATTACCAGAATTAAGTAAATTCACAATAGCATTACCAAGATCCATTTTTGCAAAAATAATACAGACGCCAGACTGGCAATGTGTTATTAAACAACAAACAGCTTGTTTCCCTTCAACCAAAACACGCTACGGTGAACGAAATGATATTTTGATCACATGGGCCAAATGAAATGAATCGATAATTTAATATTAATTTCGTGTTTCTCCACAATTTTTTTAATTTGTTATTGCTAAAGCTGTTTAAAATATTGCTAAAAACTCCTACAATTATGATGTAAGAATATTGCCCGAAAAGATTTTCTTTTGTGGTACAATATAAAGATACTGAAAAATCTTAAGTGGGCCAAATGATGTAATTCTGGGCTCGTATCAGTATACATAGCGACATTATGCACTAAATAATGTTACCAAGTTTCATTTCATTATGTTAACAAATAAAGCTTGAAGCTACTTCTGTGCCATACTGCTGTTGTCTAGGGAATGACTACTGCAAGTTATGTCGTTAGCTGTTCGATCTAAGAGAACAGTGTTTTATAAAAATTCGCTGAGGGTTAGAAGTAGAAGTGTAATTAGAACATAGTAAAGTTACATTTTTAACAAAACTAAACAATAATTTATTACTTATGAAACTGCTGTATTTATACAGAACAGAACATGTTTTTTAAGAACTGATGAAAAAATACATGTTATCATATACAGGCGGGAGTGTAATATATTTCTAATATTTTTAGAGTTACATAAAAGTCGCTTACATAAAAGTTGAAGGTTTCGTACCTTTGGTGGGTGCACATTACTAAAGTATTTTTGATTATACATGGTGGTTTAAAAAATTATGGTGGATCAAACTTATTTTTTACCTCTGATTAGGTAGCTAACGATAACTGTTTTGGAGATATTAACGGTTTTATGCAAAACAATGCTGAATTTCAGGTGGCTGCTGCAAGTAACCGAAAATAATTGAATTAAAAGCAACGTGTGAATTATTTTTCGAGTGTAAAATGACGGCTCTAGATGTTCAACATTTGCAAATTTAATAATTTCCGGCTTTTTTAATGGAACGCCTTGTATCTTCTTGTATTTTACAACTACGCTTTTAATCAGCTTTTATTTGATATCTTACTTCATATTCCTAAATTCAACTGTTTTTCAGATATATCAGTTTGCCAATAACAATTTAAGCCTTTTAAGATACTTTATTTCCAATAGACGCCGTTACAGTAATAATTTAAACATTTTGACAAAACATAAAACCAGGTTTAGAAAATAAAAATGCGGCCATTGTTGATGCAAGAAATAATAAACACAAAAGACGAGTAATGTAGAAGTAAATTAATTCCAGTATCAAATGAAATCAGATTTACGAAAAGCGAATACTTACACCGAAATCCTATACGCAATTCGGTGTTTTCCATTTTTTTTTTTAAAAATAGGTATGCAGGAAGACAGGTCAACAGCCAATTGCACGAAAAAAAAATTTTTTTTTATCAGAGTTATTCCACCCTCAAATTCAAATTCAGAAATTTGCCGCGTAAACGACCAGCGCCAACATGGCGGGTGACTACTCATATCGGAGTCACTGGACTATTCTATTGTAACAATGTTTCTGTGAGGTTGTGGGAAGTTTTATATTCATTTTTATTCATCAGTTTTCATTATTTTCGATCGATTTTCATAAAAATAAGTTAGTAAGACATTTTTAAATGCAGAAAGCACAAAATAAGTGGTGTTTTGTACCGGAATGTACGAGTACTTCTCTAAGTACACCAGGAAAGATATTTCTTTGTGTGCCCCAGGATTTTTCTCGAAAAAAGAAATGGTTCAAAGCTTCTAGAAGAGATATGCCGAAGTCGAAATCAATGTTTTACTGCTGTGAAGATCATTTCAAGGTGAGTCTCTCTACCAAGGGCAACTTTTCGAATTTATAGAGCAGTATGATAAGTTTTTTAATCTTGCAGTTGGAAGAAGATATGGAGAATTTCATGAGGCACAAATTGATGGGAGGAAATATTATTCTGAACCCAGGGGTGGTACCACATATATTTGACTGTCAACCTGCTAGAAAAGAGCCAGTACTGTCCCTGATAGATCATTGCCTGTGAAACGACAGCGAAAACAACTTATCAGTGAAGTAATTGCAGAAACTGATAGGAAGCAGCAAAATATGCCAATAATAACTGATGAAGATGAACCATGTGCCAGTACCAGCTATCAGCTACCAGTGGTGGGTGAATCTCATCTTCAGTATACCTCAGAAGACCTTTTGGTGTCTACAGTTGTGGACCTATCAGAAGAACCACCAAAAACAAGAAATGTAGGGGTACAAGCAAAACCTAAATATCGTAGCAAGCAGATATTGTGTAACATGGGGAAAGTCATGCAAAATACTGCTACTTCACCCATGGAATCTTTGTATTCGAAAGATGCCAGTACTTCACCAATCAAGATTGCCCCTAATGCTAGAAAAATATTATTTTCCCAAATGGCTAGTAATAGCAGTGATACAGAGGTGGAATCGATGAGTACAAGTTCTTTCATTGGAAACACTGATAGTGATTATGTAGGAGTTGATTTTCCACAAGATAATAAAGAAGAACAATTAAGAGCATTGAATGTTACTCGGTCATTGATAGAGAAGAAACCAAAGAAATATACAGGGACCTGATCATTGGTTTCAACATATCATAAATTTACTCAGTACAAAAAGTAAACTCAGTAAGGATAATTTAATGTTAACGTTGATGAAAATCAAACTGAATCATCAATTTCAATCGGTACCACTTCTAATGCTTCTAAAATTTTCAAAAAATCTTTAATACAAATAGTGCCCCATCTGAAGACTCTAATATTTTGGCCATCTAAAAACAAGATTTCCTCTAAAAGTTGTTTTAGAAACATTTCATCATAGTCCTCATACAAAATTTGAATGTTCTTGGATTGTTCATAATCAGGGTTGACAACACAAAATATTCCACGTTTCCTTCCAGCACACAACATTTGCAACTGGATTTGTGCTTTGAACTTTGCAGCGATTTGGTTGTTCTTAATATAATTTTTCAATGATTTATCACTTGCTGGGCATTTCACTTCGACTACAAACTCTGAAGTAATCGCATCTGGTGAAGCTGCAAATATTGGATGAGATGGCAACATAAACAAGCCACAGTCTTTAAATTTTATTTTCAATTGATTTTCTAATATCTTTAAGACTTCCTTCTCCAAATGCCTGCCCCTCTGCATAAAAACTTTGTATCCTTCACTTTATATGCGCCTATTATTGTTTCCACCAGAGTACCTTCAGCCACTTTGCAGTGTGCAAATTCATGTAGCTTTGAGGCAGTAACACGTCCAAACCTGAATTCATGCCAAAGTGGAGAAACGGATTGTCCTCTTATATGTATTTCTACTTCTTTGCACAGCTGCAAATTCATCTGCTCTATAGAAAATGACAAGATGTCTTCGAATTCCACTCCTCCCAGTGCATGAAAGCGAAATAAAAGTTTATAAATGGAATATCTGGTAAACTTGTCCTGCTCCTCATCAGATGCATATTTGAGAAACTGTCCTGCTACTTGTTCTCTTAATCCAATTTCAACAATTTCATCTCTGAAGGTTGAACTGCCAACGGAAGTACTTTGTGGACATTCAATATTTGTGGCACTGAAATCAGCAGCTGTAATGAACTTCTGAGATGTACCAACTGTTGATAATCGTGGTTTTACCCAGTAAGAAGTTATTTCAGTTGGTGAAGATTCTTCACTTCTTCGGTGCGCCCACATCAAAAATGCAAGTGCATGCTTACAACCACCTACAAACCAATAATAGATATAAAATATCTGTTAATGATTTTTCACACAATCAATTACCTGATGAAGCAGCACAATGATTGCAGAGGACATCCAAAACTTTCTCTTCTGTCTCATCAACAATAAGTTGAACAGAATAATTTTTGGACCGAACTCTGTGCTCTGGGCATACTTTGCACTGTAAAGTGCACAAAGGGCCCTCTCTTTGCAACTCCACATACCCAATGGCATTATCACCGTATGCCTCACGAGTAGCCCTGTGAAAGATATTCATTTCAGATATGAGAAATAAGAATATGATTTTCCAAATTATGATGTGAAGTTAACACAACAATAACATAACCTCCAAATGAGATAATATAAAAACTGTTCTTTAAATGGTATGAAAACTATCGGAAATTCACTTATTTTTGGAGAAATATTTGGAGTAATTTCAACATAGAAACCGAAGTGTTTAAGTACTTACGCTGTTGCTTTTACATTTCTAAATTCAGCTGCATTGAAACGATCGTCGTTCTTTATGAATTCCATCACCATGAAAATGTCTAAGGATGGTAAATTGTTTGATGAAGCTTTCACAAACCCGTCTGACGGCATTTTATGATTGCAAAACACAAATGAAGACAATAATTCTCGCTGAAATAGAAAATACAAGTCCAACTATATCACAACAACCACGCTGCAAATGTAAACAAACTGTCATCGATATGAGTTCTGACGTCACGACTCTCACGACCAATCAGGGTGCGTTTCGACTTCTATTTGAATTTATCGATTTTAACTTACCTTCAATTTCATATTATTTAAAAAAGAAACAGAATTGTTGCTTTGCATTCAGTTCAGACTTAATTGTTTATATTTTACTATATGATTACACAAAAATTTCATTGATTTATTCCTAATGAAAACACCGAATTATGTTAAATGTTCAAATATTTTTCCTTATGTTCGGTGGGTATTAAAACTATACAGAGAGCTTTGCACTTTTAACCATTTCGACTATTTTAAGTGGAACACCAGCTTTCTCGTGATATTTCATTTCCTACTCCTAAATGCAACAGTTTTTTTAGATTTGACGTTTTGCCTCTGACGGTTTTTTTTGTGTTTCGGTCTATTTAGAAAATCCAAAATTATTAAATTTACAAATGTTGAGCACCCTGCATAACATGAATACACATTAAAAGCCACCATGTTACTCACGAATTCACGGATAACAAATTTTTGGTAACGTTTTCTTTCATTCATTTGTTTTTAGCTACTTAACACCAGCCGCCTAAAATTCAACATTTTTTTGCATAAACTCGGTAATATCTCCAAAACACTGATACAATTGATATTAAAATTATTAGTATTCCAATGCAAAACTTTTAAGCTACCTAAATATAGGGCATTACCTACATTTAAAAAAGTAAGTTTGATGCATCACACTTTCTTGAACTGCCATGTATAATCAAAAATATTTTAATAATGTGCACCACCCTCGTACCTACAGCATTTTAATATAACTCGAATGTTTTAAAAAATATCTGCTACCCCCTACCCCCTCGTGTCAGATCCTGTATAACAATGTAACATTAGGACATTAAAACAATGGCAAATGAAAGAGTACGCGAACGATCTCCAGGTGTGAAGCCCTTGGTGATTTCATGCTTTAAAAAATACACACAAATGTGTGTAATCCTTGTTATAATTAATGTTTTGGATTGAAGACATTATAAGCCGAGACCGACTTCTGAAAATGTTGTTGATTTTAAAAGCATAAATATTTCCCATAATATCGTATGACGTACCTTGAATTTTTCGTATTGGTGATTTTTTTTAAATGTGTTAACAATTAACTAATCCAAAAGATTAAAAGAAAATCTCAAATGTTAGTTATGCACTTTCACTGTTCACTGGTGCTGGCCGAGAAGTGAAATGCACGCCAATGAAAATTCGCACATTTTTGCAGCATGAGTAGACTGTGATATCGGATAGCCGAAAATTCGTCGGGTACCCTTGCGTGTCTCGCGCTTTTTAGCAAATGCAGCTCATAATGATGCGTGGGACGCGATAGTAAGCTCTTCTACATTCCTGACGCAGTGTTCGATGCTGCGATTGCTGTTGTATTTTATAATGGTCGTAAGTATACAGTAGAACTCGGTTATAACGAATTCCACGGGACCGCATATATTTGGTCGTAATAACCGTTATTCGTTATATCCAAGAAGCTGATAATTTCAGCAAATTAAAAAAATCCGATTTTCCGAATTTCTTAGCTTAGGTATATTGGGTAACATAAATACATGTACATACATATAAAGAACAAAATTTTATTTTTAAAACTTCCAATTTTTACATAAGAAAATCATCAAGCTTGCTTTGCTTTGCACAAGACGCATATTTCATAGGTTTTAAATTGTTCCGTATACCACTAAGATGCTTGAATGTGTTGTCTGAACTTACAGATCGGGATTCCATAAATCTTGTTAAAATATGTAAAGCACTTTCTGATTCACACCAGGTAAGTATTTTCTCATCATCCCTATTTTCTTCGTCGGAATCACTACTATTATCTTCTTCTGGTGTATGAGAGATTCGTTTTAAGATGTAAGCGTCTGTCGGTATACCCGAAGTTGCGACGCCATTATCACCGCAAGATCGGCTTTCTTAAAACAGTTTTGTATCGTAGACGATGACATCGAATTCCAAGCATCACTCATTAGACGTGTCGAGTGAAGTACACTGATCTTCGAGTCGTAAGCATTTTCCGCGGATTTTTCTCTGCGTTCTATCAGTTCCAAGACTAACAGACGACGAAAATGGGATTTAAAACTTCTAATTACGCGTTGATCCATTGGTTGCAAGACAGATGTCACATTCGGTGGCAAAAAACAAATTTTATATTTGTTAAATTAGCCTCTACAGGATGGAAGGACAGTTCTCTATCAGAAACAACATTTTCCGATTTTCAATGCGAAGATTTTTATCCCACTTGCGAATTTCATTGTCGAAAATTAAAGATGTCATCCAGGCCTTCTTATTCGCTGTTTAATCAACGGGAAGTTTCTTTATGTGTTTAAAGCCTATAGGTTTTGCTGATTTTCCAATCACAAGAAGCTTTCTTTTATCGCTACCGGCTATTTAGTGCTAAAAGAGCTCAAGTCAGCTCTGACTCGATACCTTTCTGCACTAAACACTTCTTGTGTAATGTATTGGTTTTTGTCCAACACCCACTAGTTATAAGGCTATTACTAGACCCATTTTAGACCTCTAAAGTGACCCAGAACCCACTAGTGAGGTAAAATCATAACCCGCCCTGAGGTAAAAACCATGTCACTCACTACTGTTGGTAGCACTGTCAAGCTATGTCAAAGTCGACATTTCCAGTTTAAGTTTTCAACAAAACCTAACCTCTAACCTCGACTTTTACATAGACTGACAATACACTTCAATACTTCCAAACGTATAACAGGACTCACAGGCGACTCTAATTATAAATTTGTTTGATCTCTCGGTACTTTCCAGTTTGTCATTAACACTATTAGGGCTGTCAATACAAAATTTATGTTTTACTTCCCTCTGAGATTTCTTCATATCTTCAAGTTTGAGGGTCCCTGGATGACGAAAAATAGATTTTCTCAATTCCGACTGTGTCTCTGTCTGTCTGTTGGCGGTATAGCTCAAAAACTATTTGTTGGAGGAAGACGATATTTTACATGCGGATTATATGTCTACCTGGCATTAAACCGAGAAAATCTCGGTCAAATATATACAGGGTAGGCAACTTTAAAAAATAAAACTTTAACTGAGGAATAGATAAAAGTATATTTGCACATAGCTTAAGTTGACAAAAGACTTGACAAAAATGGGACTCAACAGATAAAGGGTAATTGTAAAAAACAAAGATGGGCAAGCATAATTGTTCAATATAATGCGCCGATATTAGGTACAGATCCGTGGCAGAGTGCTATCGACAAATGCCTTCCGTAGGCACCGAATCTAATCCCGTCTGGAATACTTCTTTTATTTGCAAATTGATTTAATTTTTAGTTACCAAGTGTTTCCTTTTATTGATTCAGTATTATTAGGAACGTCAAGATACGTTTACCCCTAGTTGTCTTTGATTTTTTAAAATATTTATTGTCACAGCTTCCACTTGCTGTATTTGCAAACGATAAAAGTTGTAATTTGAACATAGCCCAGGCTTTATCATTGGCGAAAATGAGAACTACCAAATACAGGGTAAACATCACAAATGGGACAGAATAGTATGGTGTCTTTATAACGCAGCAGAAACTCGTCCAATTCGAGCACACCCGTTGTTCAGTTATTCTAGCGACGGACTAGGAACAGGCATTGAAATATTCGCATGGGTGCTCGGAGTTCGAATCCCAGCTGACTAATTTTTTTTAATTTGCAAATTGATGTAATTCGCGCGAGGGAAGTTCCGTGTAAACCCATTTACAGATTTTTTTATTGAGTTGTTGGATAGAATTGTTCATGGCACGAGTGGGTTATTACAAATAATTTACTCGAGAAAGTACCCCTTTCGCCCTGGCGGCGCGAGGGCTTAGCTTTTCTCTTGCAACACCGGGTGTCTTAAAATGAATTACATCTAGTATGTTTTGAATTTCCAATATGCAATACCAAGAACAATCTAGGGCACATAAAAATTTACATGCAAAAAAACTCAAAAGCTACTAGATGTAATTCTTTTTAAGACACCCGGAATAAGACACACTTATACTATAAATAACTATTACAGCTCAGAGAATCTAAAACAAATTATTTATTTCCCGTTGTGCATTAAGTTAAGAATAGGTAGTAATAGTGAGGAAAGTGACTGCAGTTAAAACGGAAATGCTTAAAAATTGAGATTTAGGACTGTAAGGGTCGTTTTATACTTTCAAGAATTATTGCGAAATTTTTAGCGAAAATTACCATAGTAACTTTCACTACAAAAACTACTTTTATATTGCAATATTACATGTCCATAAAGTTATTGTATAATTTACTCTGTTGCGCACGCGTAGGCGCTACAAATGTTGGCGTTTGATCAACTTTGAAATCAGCTGTTATGCTCACTTAAAATCACATTTAAAAAGCTGTCCGTAGACTACGAAAATACGAATTGTTGTTTTATTCATTGCAATGAGTAGAAGCGGAAGAAAAAGACAGATTTCCGCAATTATTGTTAGTACTCTACTGTTACATTGTTTACGAAAAAATGAAAAGGAGACGTTCACAGTGGTGTAAAAATTGGTTACACAGAGGAGTACAGGGTAGAGGTACTCCTAATTTATTGAACAATGAATTACGATATGAAGATCCCAATGCATATAAGAATTTTCTTAGACTAGATGATAACCAGTGTACCCATTTGTTAAAGTTAGTGGACAATGATATAAAAAAGAGATCACCTTCATGCATGAACCCATCAGTGCCTTAATAGATGAGCAAATATTTTATAACTCAAATACCTATGATACTAATGTATGTGTGTCTTTTTCAGACTAGATATCACGCTGCGAATTTTGGCAACAGGTGAAATCTTTAGATCGCTCATGTATACTATGCGACTACATGAGAACATGATATCAAAAATAGTACCAGAAGTATGTTCTGCGATATATAAAGCCTTAAAAGGACAATACCTAAGGGTCCGTATAGTATTTTAATGTTTTGTAAATGCAGAAAATTATAATTTATTTACCTGTAGACACTTACAATGGAAGAAGAACGGCTGAGGATATCTTTAAAATTTCAAGAAAATTGAACTTTCCCATTTGTGTAGGGGCATTTGATGGACGCCATATCATTTTTAATTCACACGTTTCTTCGGGTTCATATTACTACAACTAGAAAAACGGAAATAGTATTGTTTTATTGGGATTTGTAAATGCCAATTATAGGTTTATATATGCAAATGTTGGAACGAATGGAAGAATAAGTGATGGTGGGGTGTTTGAAGTAATTACACAAATCTGCCTTACATTACATAATTTTTTGGCTACCGAAAATTCCAGTTATATACAGAATCCGGCAGGGTACTAGGACCATTCCAAAAGCAAGGAGTATATGCATGTGACCGTCGTGGTGGTTAACAAACGAACAATCAATGTACGATAGCGGTAGGTCGTTAGGATCATTATAAATTCAAGGTATATATTTGATTTTTAATTTTTTAAATACAATTACGGCCACATGTAAAGTCCGCCTGCTTTTGCTATGGTCCTAATGGCCTGACGCAATCTGTAGATGAAAATATAGAAAATTCAAATATAAATGTGCAGTATATAAATAAGCAGAGTGGCAACAAATCAACAGTTATTGAGAGATTGGTACGAGACGATTTCAAAGCCTATTCTAATTCACCCGTTGGTGCAGTACCTTGGCAAGATGATGCAGCTAAAAGAGGAAACCATTAAACATAAAATATACTCGTATTTAAAGTTAAATAAAAACTTTTCACAAATGGAACATGTCAATATTTTTTTCGTTGACCGCTTGTTAATTTCAATATTGGTGAATTATTTTTTCTAAAAAAGGATGGATTAATAGACGTCATTAATACACTGGTTTTGATTAATACACTCTTTTCCATTAATTAACTGTTTTTTAAAAAATGATGGATTAATAGATGTATTAATACACTATTTTTGATTAATACACTCTTTTTCATTAATTAACTGTTTTTGTGATTTTGACGTTTTGATGATATTTTGCATGGAGGTTAGTTGTATTAATCAAATTTTTCGCCACAAAAAAAGATTTTGCGGTCATCGAAAAAATTTTGTAATCAACTCGTTTGTTAATGGGCGATTAATAATCTCAACTATTAAAGGCACTCACTCGCTATCGCTCGTTCGTGCTTTAAACAATTTCGATTATTAATCGCCTTCATTAACACACTTGTTGGTTAATAGTATATTACAGTACAAGTGGAGAAACTGAGAATTTCGCTCACGCATTTGCCAGTTTTGCACACGAGCCGCCAGGCGAGTGTGCAAAGGCAAATAAGTGAGCGAAACGGTTTCTCCACGAGTGCTGTATAGCGTTTTGTTTAATCCTGTACTTATAATATCTAAAAAATTTCTGCAAATATAATTTTGATATGACAAACAAAAATTATTCAGTATAAAAAACGTAGGCAGGTTGTGTTGTTACGTTGCTATGGTTTGTTAATAACCAAAATTTAAATTGTCAATATTTTGACGCGTGGTTCAGTTTCCTGAATTTGCCTTATTAAATTGCTACAAAAATGGAGCAAACTGAAGAATTTGTTGTGCCCGACGACGTCCAAAAAGCTGCTGATGCCGCTACATTTCATTTGTAGCCAGAAAAGTCAAAGGGAAGATACATGAAAGAAACGGAAAAATTTCGTGAATGGATGAAGGCAAAAAAGGTACAAGTGATAACTGAAACTGTTGTTGTTGCCTATTTTAACGGCCTAATTGAGAAGTATGCATCTTCTTCGTTGTGGTCAACCTATTCAAGTTGAGGCAACAGAAAATTCCGTGACAGAAGGTACTGCAGGAACGGGAATCGTTGAAGCACATCAATTTTCCACTTCTGGCATTTTTAATGGAAGTAACCCAGTTTTCCAGAATTGTGTGGTTAATTTCTATACAAATAATTAAACAATAATGTAGTTAGTGTTCAAATAAAGTTAAAATGTTAAAAATGTTGTATTTTATTCTGGGCAGTGACAGTGGGCGAAAAATTACTTTCACTCACTACTTTCGCCCACCCGTTGCCATAAAAACAATCTGTGTGAGCAAAACAAATGGTTTCTTGCTTGGTATCTTAGGAAGAAACCACATGTTTCTATAACAGGATTAAACAAATAACTATAATCCATAATTAATTAAATAAAACACAAAAACACATCGCAAAAGTCATACATACTTTTGCGATGTGTTTTTGTATTTTATTTAATTATGAAATTACTCACAGGGCTGCTCTTTGATTCATTAATGTATAGCATTTAAAATCTGAATTTAATTCCATGTAACTCGCACATTTATTAATGAAAACACATATTACATTAATACATATTAATGACGCTTAACACTTTTGTAATTATTGCTGCAGGTCTTGACATTTTTTTAATGCCAGAATTTCTGATTCCGTTTCATCCCTAACTTCCTCCACATCAATTCTGTTCAGCTTAGATGCAATGTAGTGTCCAAAACCATCACCAGGTTTTTTCTACTTTATTGATGAACATTCATCTAACTTGAGGGCCATGTTCTTAAGGCTCCCTGTCACTGCATCATAAAGGGCGCACCCGAACTCCGGTACGGTTGAAGGGTAAAGATCAGCAGGCGTCTGAACTCCCGTACGCGGTCATGCGAATACCTTTCGGTGGATAAGCTCCTGTCCGAATTCCCGTACGGGAACCAAACTCCGGTATGGAACCGAAATGTTAGTAATTTAAAACTGAAAATAATATACAAGCACTGCACTAGCCACATATATCTGTAAAGAATGTACAAAAAAAGATTCTTACTTCATAAATAGTTTAAGAAAAATAGAATTTTTTTAATAAAAAGAGGGAACATACTTTATTACACCAAAAATACTACAATACATACTGCTAAAATAATATGTTGCAATTTACACCCGGGATTTATTTATATAAATTTACAGATTTATAACAACGGTTATTTAAAATTGTTATTTTGCTTTACATTATTCATGCAAATTTGTACGACACGCACTTCCAAAGTCTGTTGATGTCGCTTCTATTATACTGATTAATTTTTTCCTGAATATAACGTTGTCTTCGAAGTACTTCTTGACGAATAGGTCGCGGTTGATGTGCTTCAGCAGTGTTCATTTTTATGTATGAGTCGGCTTGCATATTTTTAATTGCTTCCAAAGAAACATGGATGTTTGGATGAGGGTAACCGCAGTAATAATTAAATTTTGCGTGAAATGATTCACACGTATTTGTTGTTCGATAAAGAGCGGCGCTACTGGCAGCCCACATAGTAGGAGGAAAGGACGATAGTTCGTCAATATAGGTATCAACTAAGTAATCCACAAATTTTACAATTCTTGCTTCTTGTGGCTGTTCTTCTGCGAAATCAAATGCAAAAGCGTCGCCAACTTCTTCAGGTTTGAGAAAAACAAATGATGCAGCCATTTTCCGGTCGCAGAATTCTCATCCTTGTATTCTACAGCCAAGCCCACCTGCTGAATCTTTCTCCACCTATAAGAAAATTAAATAAAATGTATATTTTTGCTAAACAATTTTAGAATAAAATACCACCCCACATTTTGCATTCAAAAGTAAATATTGTAAAAAACAGCAATTTCCCGGGTTTTATTATCTAATGACTGTCCGTAACTGACGATAAAAAAAAGTAAAAAATTCAAATCCAACTTACCACGCCTGTGTGAGATGAAATCTGCATCCAACGATGTTAACTGCTGGAAAATTGTCTTGCAAACTTAAATGGATAGCGATTTCATAATCAACAACTACTGTTTTGGGCAGCAAATGATATCCGCTTTCAGTACATTTTTCCCGAATTAATTGAAAAAGTTCGGTGTACGTACTTTTTGTCTTATTTAGTAGTAGGCAGAAGACAACGGGTACGTAAATGTTATTGGAGTATGCATGTATAGTGAATAATTGTAGAAAATACTTCGTACGAAAATCGAATGTTCCATCCATAAACAGTGTTTCTTGATTACACATAAATTTCAAGTTTTTTTCACAGGAAAAGACTACGATATTTTTTTCTTTATTATTAATTAAAAGGAAATTTTCGTTCTTCAGAGTGGTAATGGCAACAGAATCTAGGAATTCTTGGACTTCAGATGCTGACTGAGGTAGCTTGGGTATTAATTTAAGTTTATTATAACTTATGTTGTTTCGAATGCACTTAATGTCCTTTGCAGTTAATGTTTCTATGGGAGTTTTTTGTTTATTTATTTCTAAATGTATAAGTTTAGAAGGCTTTTCTGATGTATTGCCTTCTAGTTTCCTTTTTAAACTATTATTAATTTTTTGCCTGTTTAAAGCAGCAACACTAACACTCGGATGTTCATGACCGCCACTTAATTTTGAAAAAATGTCATCTGAACCGATAGTAAACAGTTTTACTTTACAAATTTTGCAAGCTTTGGATATTTTAAACTTTGACTAACTAGTTGTACAGTTTAAAACAAACCATGAACACATTATATTATTAGCAAAATTTTAAAATACGCCGATAACTGCAGTTCATTATTTTGTCTAGTGGAGACTGGTATACACTAGATATTGACCAATGACGAAAACCTCACCAACGCTGTGTGTTGAGAGAAAATTTGCGCCTATTGGAATTAAAAAGAGATAAAGAATGTTGAAAAAGCATTCGGAAAACTCAAACTTAAATTACGAGCGGATGCTATAAGGGTGCGTTTTGTTTATAATTAAAACAAATTAGTCAACTTTTTATCGTTAATCGTTCGACACATCTCTGATGAGGGTGATGCCCAGATAGATGAGGGAAAGAGAGCCTCTTCGGAAACGTAGGTGTCAACTAGGTAATCCAAGTACCTTGAGACGCGTTGTACGGCTCCAAGGTCAAACTCGAGAGCATCCTCTACTTCGGTAGGTGGCAGGTATTGCAGAGCAAACGTTGTTTGCAAAAACTTCCCAATCTCTGATTGATTCTTGTAATCAACAGCCAATCCAAGTTCTTGAATTTTGCGCCACCACGATTGGCTCAAGTGAAATCTGCATCCCACGTTAATAGCCTCTGGACAAACGTTGTTTGCGGCACGATGGATCGATTGCTCGAAGTCAATCACGATCTTCAAGGGATTGAAGCTTTGATTACTCTTCCGGCACTCGGTACCGATTTTGCGAAAGCAGGCCTCGTAGGATGCTACACTTTTGTCTCTAATCTAACAAAATGCAAGGGGCTCGTACTGCCCGTTTCTGTACCCGTGAATCGTAAACAACTGCGTAAAAAATCGCGTGCAGTACGAGAACGTTCCGTTCATAAAAATCGTGTCACAAGCGCACAAAAATCGCAGATTCGTTGAACAAGAAAACACAATGAGGCTCCGCGTCACATCGTTGATGGGGACAACACTTTCGCAGCAGTTCGTTGGGTAGTTTTGCTCCTAGACTTTCTGGTAGACTTCCTCTGCAGATTTCGGCAATGGAGGGAATTTCTTCCGACGGACATTGTAAATTGCGCATTTTACATTGGTGATGTCTGTTGTTTGAAGCAGATTGCTGTCGACTTCGGGCATTCTTCCAAGCGCAGTACGGTAGAGCTTCGCTGGACCGCAGAACAAGTCATCTTCGGCTTTCCTCTTGCAGGATGCTGTGAAGATCTGTTTCTGGATCTTCCTCGCGTCAATGTTGTGGATGTGCCCACCATCTTCTCTAGAAATAGCAGGATCGGATCCGTTGTAGAGGATATGCAGCTTTGCTGTGCACCCTCGCACCGTGCAACACCACTTTTCTTCACCCGAAGACTTCAAAGTTTCCTTTTTATAAAACTTGTGGCCGTCTGCTAAAAGCAGTTTTCTGCCGCGTTCGCTCTCAAGAACCATTACTTTATTCATTTTAGCGTAGGAACGTTCGGTTTCGTTACTGAATGAATAGTGAGAATTTCTTGCAACAGTTCATCTATTTATTAACACATCTTCAAAATGGAATACCATAAATTTTACAGTATGGAATTCAATCACGGTGCCCGTCATTAACATGAACCCGCTGCAGTTTACATACTTTTTGGAGACGCTACCTGGCTATTACATGCCAATGAGGATTAAGCCGCTGCAGTTTACGTACGTCCAGGCTTCTACTCTCCGAAGAAATAATCCCATCAGGAGATACTACGCCATTAACAATTTCATAGCGTTCGTCTTCATTCTAAAAGCAAAAATAAAAAACCAAGTTAAAGGCAACACATTCAAATTTTAGTGTAAAATGTAACTTCACCAAATCGTTTACAGTTGCTGCAGATTCCTGTGACCATTCTTCATTTGTATCGTCTAATGTGTCCTGCGATACCCTCGGTACAGAATCCCCGAACATGAATGAAATAATTTCGAAGTACCACAGAGATGGTTCATATATATATATAGTGTGTCCCCGGATTGTTTGGACGACTCTTGTAAATGACAAAAAATTTCTAGTTGAAAGTTGAGCTTCTGGGGTGCAGCCCAGCTTGGTTTGAAACTAATTTGTGACATAATTTTAGTTTCGAAAAATCAACTATCCCTTGGATCTTTTCAAAAATCTGATTTTTGGTTCTAGTAAATTGCCTTTTCTGTTAAAGTTACGACAAAATGTTATTAAGAAAAGTTGTTCAGAGTCAAAAACTGAGTAACTGTACAAAATTTTAAAATCCTAAGCCTACTTTAATTTTTGGCCCTTTTTTTATTGGAAAAGTACAAAAGTGCTCTTTAAGAAAAAGGAATTACAAAATGTTATTAGGAAAAGTTTTCAGAATCAAAAACTGAGTGACTACACAATTTTAGATATCTCTTTTAATAGTAATAATAACAGAATTAAAAAAAATATTAAACAAATTACACCTACATTTGTACAATATTGTACTACTATTACTACATTATTAATTTATTCTATTAAGACACCTAAATTTACACAGTATTCAATTCGTGATCTGAATTCTTCATAGGCAGCTCGAATTTCTTCCATAGTAATTGTTTGTGCAGCGTTTAGAATCGCATTTTTTAATTCTACAATATCGTTGGGAATTCTTTCTGCATAAACTATCTGCTTTAATCGGCCCCACACAAAAAAATCCATAATCGTTAAGTCCGGAGACCTTGGGGGCCATTGAAGTGTTCTGCTGTTCCTGCCAATCCATCTCTCCCCAAAATTATTCATTAACCAATTTGAAACCAGACGTGTTGAATGCGCCGGGCATCCATCATGTTGAAAATAACTAACTTGACGCAGTTGTAAAGGAATTTCATCGATACACTTTTCTAAAATGGTTATGTATGTGTGTTGATTTAGTTTTCCATCAATAAAAAACGGTCCAATTAAACCAAATTGGTGTGATACTGCACACCATACATTGACATTTTTAAAATATTGACTTCTTGTATTTATTATAAAATTTGGATTTTCTTCGCTCCAATATCTACAATTCTGTGTTGAAGGAACGCCGTTTGTGGTAAAAGTAGACTCGTCAGAGAATATAATTTTCTTACAAAAATTTCGATCGCTCAAAGTTTTTTCGCCCAAACATAAACAGAAGTCTAATCTTTTACCTTCATCCCCATTTTCCAAAGTATGGAGAAATCGTACTTTGTATGCATGAATCTTTCTGGCTTTATAAATTCTTTGCAAATGTGCTCTACTTATATTGGTGTTGTTACTTTTCCTAATAACATTTTGTAATTCCTTTTTCTTAAAGAGCACTTTTGTACTTTTCCAATAAAAAAAAAGGCTAAAAATTAAAGTAGGCTTAGGATTTTAAAATTTTGTACAGTTACTCAGTTTTTGACTCTGAACAACTTTTATTAATAACATTTTGTCGTAACTTTAACAGAAAAGGCAATTTACTAGAACCAAAAATCAGATTTTTGAAAAGATCCAAGGCATAGTTGATTTTTCGAAACTAAAATTATGTCACAAATTAGTTTCAAACCAAGCAGGGCTGGACCCAGGAAGCTCAAATTTCAACTAGAAATTTTTTTGTCATTTACAAGAGTCGTCCAAACAATCCGGGGACACACTGTATATATGTAGTAATATTTGTAATGTAAAGAACGCATAAATTATGTGTAGAAATTATAGCATACCCCTTCTTGGCCAGTTCCACTTTTGTACGTACACACCCATTTTTTCGTATTCTTTCGTAGCATTCTGCTTAAGGACCTGGAACTTATTTTGTAGTACTTGAATGGTTACACTTTGTTTAACTTTTCTTAGTTCTTCTTGTATTGCTTCTAAAGCGGTTCTTCTTAGATTCCTATTTTTGTAATTGACGGATTTTACTTTACATAAGTTGGGCCATTTCCTAAACTCTTCAATCAAACAAGTCACTTCATCGCGGTTCTAAGACATCTTTAACAGATACTTATTCAAACTAGGGCACACGTAGTTATTATTTGGACAGATATTTGAGGTTAGCTTTAAGCACGTAAGCCAACGAACTTACAACTTTTGCCGTCTGCGCATTTTTTCGCGCATTTTACTCTCATGAATATAGAACAGATAAAATATTTTATTCTTTCGAGTTCTAACATAACAATCAAACAACAAATATAACAAAAATATACATTTAATTTTTTAAAACGCAAACAAAAATAATTGTAAATGAAGAACTGGTAAATAAAATACTAAACCACTACTTTCTATTTTGAAAACTGCTCATACAAGGGAACTTTACTATTACATGTCGTATCGTAACTGCAAGGTGCAAGGGCTGCGAGTGCAAGACGCAACAACTCAACTACGGCTACGGCTCCCAACGGAAACCGCAAACCAAAGTAACCCTTACGCAATTCGCCTACGGCCTACGCCTACTCTGACAATGTCGCTAAACCCCCAAATACAAGACAAGAGACAAGACACCAAACTTACTAGCCTAAGCAGATATCAGTAGGGTCTACTATACAACACAACTGCCAAAATGAAAAATATTTTTCATCATATCGACAGAACAACAAAAATAATCAAATTGTTAATTGTTTTGAGGAAATCAGTAGATTTTATATGCAAATCAGTAGGTCAGTAGACTGAAGGTAAAATCAGTAGATCTACTGATAAATCAGTAGATCTGGTAACACTGGCAGTATCAACACTTGATTCCATCACAAGTAGTGCATGTCCAACGCTGGCAATCTGCACAGGACCTGTGCGCAGCTGTCACAACGGCCACCATGTGGTGCGATGCATCACTAACAGCATTGGGATAGCATTGCCCCTGCGCTTTACCAGAGTCGAAACCATTGCACTTTGCCATAACTGGCCCGACACTTTAGGTTCACTATAATTCTGCAGTTTTCCACAATAAAACCATCAATTAACACAAAGATTAACAGCACTGGTCCACCATTCAACCAGCATCGTTGTTTGGTCACAAAATTAAAGCAAATATTCAAAATAAAAAACTGTATTCATTGATTATTACATAGTTGTACTCTTTCATATAACAGTAAGAAAGCAGTAAAAAATAGTAATAATTATAAACCAATGCTGACCATGCACCTACATCACAAATACCCTCTCTTCAACCATTAAGAACAGCTGATCGTCTGTAAAGAATGTAAGCAACGCCACAAGAATTGCATAGAATCAATATTTGAAATTGCGTTCTAATAATATCCAACAACATTTAGGACTAATTACTACACCGAACATGAAACCTTATGTAACAGTAATGCGGTTAACACCGCAAAATAATCTTAATAGATATTAACGATACAAGTTTGATTATGAGCATCTTAACGAAACGAGTTTGATTGCCAAAACGAGGCGGTGAGCCGAGTTTTGCGGCAATCAAACGAGTTTCGTTGTGTGCCATAAGCAAACGTGTATTGTTCAATATTTTATCTTCATCAATAAACTCTGGTTCACTGTATAAAAAGAGTGCGGTAATATTCATTACCGCACTGAGTGCGGTAATATCTGTCCATTACCGCACTGAGTGCGGTAATATCCATTACCGCACTGAGTGCGGTAATGAAGCTCTTAACGATACTAAAATTAATTTGGTTAAGACGCTATAACAACACGGATGAAGATAAATATTATAACGTAATTTAGCTAAAAACAACAATTTCAAATATTGGTTCTACGCAATTCTTATGGCGTTGCTTACATACTTTACAGGCGATCAGCTGTTTTAATGGTTGAAGAGAGGGGATTGTGAAATCGTATCGACCACCGACGACCACTATAGCAGTACCATGTAACAAAGTCCTACATTCTTAAGGTATAAGTACATATTTATACAATGTAAATACCATAGCAATTATATTAAAAATAAAAACAATATGAAAGATAATTAACCTCAATTGCACAAAAAACAAAGTGCTACCTTCTTAGGTATACATGTTTATATAATATAATACTAATTATTATACATATTAAAAGTAAAAAAATGAACAAGCTAATTCAACGGAATTGCACAAAAAACAATAGGTAGCTACACAAAGTGCGACCTTCTTAGGTATACATGTTTATATAATGTATAATACTAATTATTGTACATTAAAAGTAAAAAAAGGAACAAGCTAATTTAACGGAATTGCACAAAAAACAATAGGTAGCTACACAAAGTGCTACCTTCTTAGGTATTACATGTCTATATAATATAATACTAATTATGTAGCATATTATACAGCGCCACGTTGATCAAGTTGTTGCTGCCTATCGGTCTGTAATATATTATTGTTAAATAGGTATTATGTATAGACTGAAAATTATAATATAAATACCTTACTGACTCTTCGTTTGTGCTTTTATGTATTGGTAGGCCATCTATGTTAAAATCTAACTCTAATATGTTTGAATAGCCATCATGCTTAGTCACAATTTTAGAAATAAAGTGGTATAGACCAAAAAAGTAAAAATGACCAGCCCCCATTTCCTCGAGAATTGTGGTTTTAGGTGTTGAAAGAAGTGTACGAGCATCTTTGGGGAGATCAAACACATTTGGTTTTGTCTGAAACCACGATAGCAGTTCATTGATTGCAGTGTGCGTAACCCTATTTTGCAGTGCCCAAGAAGCTAAAAATGCTTTGGGTGATTCCAAGGGGACTTCAAGATCCGGAGATGGGGCATCAGATTTTGGAGGGACAAGTTCATTAACAGAAATCACATCCCGGTCATCACTGTGGCCATCAAGCATTGGCCTGTCTTTACTATTTTCATCGGGTGGAAATAATCTAAGATGGTTTATATTGTTGCAATTATTAGAGTCAGGTGCTAAACCAGAAAGATCGTTGTCATCATTTCTAATAAAAACAGTTCTGCTCCTCATGCTAGAAGAAAATGCAGCCTCAACGCGATTTAATTCAAGTATATTATCGACATTGGACTTGACATTACGGTAAATGGTGCGCTTGCTTTTATGTTTAAAACATGTCAACTTGTTTGGCATTGCTTTAATATTATAGAACAATAATTAAGAGTTGTGTGTTTTGTACTTCAAGCAGACACCAGGGGCGTTCCTGCAATGGAAACGAAAAATATTTTTGCATGCTAATACATATAAAAAAAATAATCTTAAATCAATCGCCCAGCAACATTCATCTTGTGACAGTAATAAATAGAACTTATATTAAATAACTGAAGTCAGATAGTACTTACTTCGTTATCTTATCGGTCATGGCTATAAACAAATCTACAGCTAGGTACACACCCTACTACTTAAACCACAAACTTAAACACAGCAAAACTCAACACAAAGAAACAACAAACACCTGTTGACCATGCGTTGACATAACCTCTGGCAGTCTGACGTCGACACAAGACGCGGTTTACGGTTTCAATTCAACAAGCTGCCAAAATTTTCACTAGTTACACCAACATCCTGTAAAGAAAGTCACTAAAAGGGGAATAGGTGTTCAAAGCATCTACAAAGTGACATTCGACTTCCGCTTTTACGTTAATGGACCGGCAACGTAGCGATACATTCAAATTTACAGGCAGTTGGACGTGAATGGACCAGCATCGTGGCGACACATCAAATGTTTAACACTTTGGTATGCGCTTATAAAGCATTGGCATGGTATTGGTATACTACAGCCGCCGGTTTCCCAGCATTTCCAGCACGGAACCGGCAGTCGGCCAATGCTTGCATGTTTGTTGGGTACCACCAGTGGCGGAAGTTTTTTACCTCCCGCGTTTTCCGTGAGGAGTACTGTGATGTTCTCTCTTCCAGGCCCACTTGTTGTTCTGTGTGCTGCTTTACCCTTTTCCCCAACAACTTTAATCCGGGGCGGATGCAGGCAAAAACTAGTTTCGGCAATGTTGTATATTTGAGATGCTAAAATATTTTGGACGTGTTCTTGGAGGATATCGAAGTACAACCGGGGTGACTTTGAACAATTTTTCCTTTCTCTAATGTATAACAGAGAAGTAAAACATTTTAAAAATAATTTAAGCTTTCAGTTGTATGAGTCTTGAAGCAAGTAATCAGTTTCTGACATAATTTTTAAGCTTTGATAATGGTTTCACAAAAAAAAAATTTTTTATTGCTGTTCAAAGTCACCCCATGGGTCGGGGTGACTTTGAACACTATGATAAATTACCCAATTTCTAGCTTATGTTTAACAATGTGTTCAATTTGACCCCGCCAATCGAAAGAACTGACTTTTTTACCTATAGCACTCTTGTAAAACATTCATTGAAGATGACCTGAAGTAAAGGAAAAAATATAAAAGCTCGCTAAATGATACAAAATATTTATTAATCTTTAGAAAATACAGAAATATTATTATTGAACATTGATATCATGAAAAGAAACATCAAACTCTAATCTTTCCCTTCTGTCAAATTTTGGAGATGGCAGCACTCTAAATATATCAGTTTTTTCAACCTCCCAAATGTCATCGACATCGGGCCAAATAAATTTAAAAATGTGATCGTCAGTTTTTGACTTAAATTTTCTCAAAAATTTTACATTCATGTCTTTATCTAAAACTCTGCCAACGTAATATTTTACAGTTTTTTTAATTTTAAACTTAACTAGAATATATTTGTCAACCATGTCTTCACTGTTCATTTCGAATTGTTCTATTTCCTCGGTCTCCTGCGCATCTTCTTCAATTGTCTTTTTAGAAAATGTTTCAAAGCTATCCCTGCTAGTCTTCATATGGTACTATCTCTTCTACTTCTTCTTCGACTGAAGAGCTGGGCGATGGAGATTTTTCGGTTCTCTTCCGTTTCTTTTTACCAGCTTCGTTGGAAGTGCTGGCTTGATCCTCATTATTCTGAAAATCTTCCAAGGTTACACTTTTTCCTGGCTCTACTCTAATACGTTTTCGCCTTGGAGCTCTTTGTGCTGGAGTTCTAACCTTTTCGAGCACTTCTAACACTGAAGCGTTCAGAGCATTCGAAAAATTTTCATCATCGGTGTAACTTGACGGTAGTTTCTTCAAAACTTCATTTGGGTTCAAGGGGTAAATTCCGCTGGCCTTAAATCCTGCCACAAGGTTAGCCTGAGCAGCTGGCTCTATAGCTTCAACCAGTGTTTTTAACAAAGTAGGAAATTTTTCCTTTGGAATTCCAGCGCTGGAATTACTGCAGGACAATCTGAAGTCCTGCAACAATTTTCGCCATGCTCTCTTCAATGGGGCGAAAAAGGCCACGTCCAAAGGCTGAGCTATATGTGTACAATTAGGAGGTAAACAGACAAACCGAATTTCTAGTTTTTCAGCTTCTTCTATCACAGCGGGAGAGAAGTGACTCGATAGATTATCTCCGATTAAGACTTTCGGTCCATGGAGTTTTTTAGCATAAGGTATATAGACAGAAAAAAACCAATCCTCGAAAGTTCTCGAATCAAACCAGCCATGTGACGTGTTATTGTAACGTGCTCCTTTTGGCCCATTATTGCACCAGGTAGTCCACATGTGTTGTGCCTTATACACTGTATAGACAGGAAGTAAACGGCCTGCTGCAGTACCACAGAACATGAGGGAAAATGCTGCCTTGGAATGTTGCATTATTCGTTCAGGATATTTCGTTCCTCGCTTAAAGACACATTTTTTTACTCCTGGGTTATCGGTGACATTGGTCTCATCGAAATTTGCAATATTTTCAGGAGGTACACCATCAATGGTTTCTTCAAGGTTCCGAAAATAAACTTCAAAATCCTCTTTTTTTAAAGCTGCCCTATTTGGATTTATATTCTGACAATTTCGCAAACACAAAATATTTCTGTGTCGTTCTAGAAATAAATTCACCCACTCAATTCCAGGAATATTTGATGGTTGAAACTTGGCTGGTCTTTTCCCTAATCTATCTAAAACTGCTTTTGTTACATATCTTATTTCAATTTTATCTAGTGGGAATCCCCATTTGGCCAAACTAATAAAACACTTGCAAAGTTGAACTTCTTCCTCCTTCGTAAAAATTGTTTGGCCACCGCTGGCTTTTTGATGAACCTGACGAATTTTATTTGAAAGAGTCCCTTTACATATTTTATATTTTTTTGAAGCTTCATTGAGGCTCATTGTATTATTGCTGATTTTTTGTAGTGCTTCTTGTAGAACAGCTTCCGTATAATTTTTGTAGGATCGGCTTCCCAATTCTTTTTTATATTTTCGAGGCATTTTTGTGACACCTACACCTACAATGTGATTTCTTATTTAGAAACAATAGTTAATTACATTAATTACCTTACCTTAAACCATCAAATTAATACAAAAACACGAGTTACAACAGATAATAAGCACGTGTAATCTCGCATGTAAACAAACGAAAATAAGCTGAAGTTTGACACTTCTGTTCAAAGTCACCCCAGCAGTGCCAACATTACACTATTTAATTGTTATCTTAATCCCATTTGGCCCAATCTTACTAATATTGTAGTATGTCATACCTAGATCATATGTGTGTACATAGATAAAGTTTGGTGAAAATCCCTTCAACACATTTTCCAATACTAACAGATTTTTTAGAGGTTAAAAAAAAATTTTCTGATTTCAAATTTTTTCAGATTTTTTGTGTTTAAGTTGGTATCCCACAAATTTATTATACTCTAGAATAAAGTATATTGGGTTGCATAAATAACGGTGCAAAGTTTACCACTTTATCTTGAAAAATAAAGGAATGGCGAAGAATTTAAAAAAAAGTGTAATTAGTGTTCAAAGTCACCCCGCCGTTCAAAGTCACCCCGTTTAACATCGTAAATGACGAATGGATCCATGAACCTTCTTCTAGCAACCTCGGCAGACTGCGATTTTTTCTGACTTAAATTAAAAGTTTTCTTGAATCTAACGAAATAGTAGTTGCCAGAAACACCATTTTTGAAAGGCGTCACTATCTTATTTTTTTTCACATAACGTCCAATCAAGTTAAGAACTTCTGATTTCGATAGTCCAAAGCCCCACCATTGATTAATTACACTTAAGATAACTCAATGTAATAGCCGACAACGGAGTCGAGAAAATTGTTCTATGATTGGTCACTAGTTGGCGCAACGCTCGCGAATTCAGAAAAATATTCACTTATAATACCATGAGTAGTCAAAGTTATGTCGACTATTTTTGCGGTGGTGTCACGAATGTCCATTGCGCTTTGGTACGATTAGGACGAGTGCGATAGCACGAGTTCTAATCCAAAGCGCAATGGACATGAGTAGTGATACCACCGCAAAAATAATCTACTTAACTTTGACTAAGAATGGTATTCGAGGGACTATTTAATGAACCAAACTACTTTTTCAAATTAGTTTTCAGTAAATCTAGCAACAAACTACGCAATTTCTATAGTAACAGAACACTAATATTGACTTTTTCTAATAAAAATAGCATTTGTTAAAAATAGTCACTTGAATACCTTCTAGGAAGATATATCCGCTGATATTTTTTTGATTGTTCAAGAAACGTCAGAATTCTGGATTTTCATTGGTTACTTTTTGACAGATGACAGGTGAATTGAATAGTCCCAGTTACTCATGTTTACCCTAGTTACCAACGCTTGCTAGATATAGATATATAAAATTTCCTTTCTTTAACAATATTAATATTATGCAAAAATCCTCAGCATTGCGAATTGACAAATTAGATTAGGGAACTTGTAATAGTTGCTATATTGCTGTAGTTAACTATATATACAAGGTGTTTAAACAAAAATGGGACACCTATTGGTCATAGATTCTTTGGGTTATACTAGACCAATTCAACATAATATGCCTTAGTACACAGTACCTCCAGTAAGAAGTTATAGGGCCTTAAAGTTCATTTTTAATGTCTTCTTTTTATGTTAATTTTCACAAATGTAGATATATCAATTTGAATTTTAGTATACAGTACGCATGCTTACTATTATGTATGTACTAATGAAATAATTTTTATAAAGTAAACTTGACTGTAAGAGGCACTTTACCTATCTTTGAAATCTTTCTATGGCTTTAACTTTGTTATCTGTAACTTTCACTCATCGCTTTTGTAATCTATTATTTCAAAATTCTATTCGGCCTTCTCTTAGCTCTTTTTTGTGGCACCCTTCCCATTTTTTCTGTGCGCCTAGCATGTGCGATTACAATTAATAAATCACAAAGACAAACTCTGAATAAATTATGAATATATAATATTCGTCACAACCAGTATTTAGCTATGGTCAAGCGCGTGTAGTAATGTCACGTGCGCGTAGTTTTGAAAACTCTGATGGATAGCGTCATACATTAAACATTATCTACAAAAAAGTTTTGTAAATTGCAAAATATTTTTCAACGGGTCCCATTAGTGGTATTTTATTTACTGTAGTTTTATCAGCTCGACGATGATTGTTGCTCTCAAAACAAACAAGTGTTATAATAGTGATTTTTAAAAATGTAGTATTAGTACAATAATAGCTATTTACGTTATTAGACCGGTAGCAACATTTTTATGGCCGCGCCAATACTTTACAGGTCGAGCCCGTAGGGCGAGACCTGTATGTTTGGCAAGGCCATAAAAATGCTACCGGTCGTGTATCGTATAAGATTTTTTAGGATACTGCATTGTTAACTAGCGTTTACACAGTTACAGTTACAAACGAGTACGGTAGATAAAGTTTACCGGCCTAGACCAGTAGTAGTTCTATTACTACTGGTCTAGGCCGGTAAATATTATCTACTGGACTCGTTTGTAACTATGTAAACGCTAGTTACCAATGCAGTATCCTAAAAAAACATATTGTCGTGAATTATTCTGAGAGGATATTCCAAGGCCGAATAGTTTTCCAAACTTAACTTGAAACTTGGCAACGAAAACCTATGTCAAGCCGTGACAGATTTCGCCAGCCCCACTAACATAATATATTCCGCCATCAAGAACATAAGCTGAGTCCTGGCTTCGTAGAAGGGCGAGTATCACTCTGAAGAATGATAAGGCACTAAAAATCAACACACACCTCGGGACCTTTCATTCGAAGGAAAAGATCTATCAATCGATTAACACTGTGGTGGAGGCAGATGATACAGTGCACTACCACGTTGAGTTTCTCCACACTCTCTACCTTCCCGGACTTATTCTAAATCGCCTGCCTTTGAAAGTTATAGCACTTATACTACTGAGAAACGTGAAGAGTCCTAAATTCGACTGCAGGTGAAAGCTCCGCATCGTAACGTCGCTGAGGACAAAATGTTCATAGGTTTTGGAGAATGGGAGACAGTCTTCATTCCTCGAATAACCCTTATTCTTTCAGACTATTCTTTTCAATTTATGAAACTGCAATTTCCCGTAAAAACCTGCTTTGCCATGACGATCAATAAGGTGCAGAGACAGTCGCTGAATCAGGCTGTGGTCGACTTGAGGAAAGACTGTTTTTTTTCTCGATCAACTTTATCTAGTTCTCCAAACAACTTAGTGGTGCTCAAACCAGAAGGAAAAACATCCAATATCGTCTACAAAGAAGTGATTTTACCATCTATTCGACGGAATTGACTTCTACTTCACAGATCGTTATATAATAGAATCTGGGGAAGGTAAGAAGTTGTAATTCGCCATATTAGTTGTTTTACAAGTAGGGTCAAACTATTTTCAAGGCTTGTCGAAATTCATTCCTCTAAAGGAGCTAAATGTGGTAGACCCGTTTTTGTAAGCTAGAATTCGACTTATTAGTTCGTTTTACAAATCAGATCAAGTATATGTCAAGGTTTTGTAGAATTCATCCCCGAAAGGGGTTAAACGGGGCAAATATGCTTTTTTAAATATCGCTCAAAGGAAACTACTACAAGGATAGGATGTTAAAATTGAGAACATTTTTCAAATCGGATCAAATCAGTTTTAGGGTTTAAGAGGATTCATCCCCAAAAGAGGTTAATTGAAACAAATCTGTTTGTCGAAATATCGCCACGGGGAAACTACTACAGGCAGTAAGTTGAAATTGGGCATTTTAGATCGTTTTACTAATCGGAAATAATTTTTAAAGTTTTTCGAAATACATCCCCTCATACTGGTTAAATAGATCAGAGGTGTTCTTCTAAAAATAGCCATAAAGTAATTATTACAGGCAGGAAATTGAAATTGGGCATATTAAATCGTTTTACAAATTAGGTTAAATCAATTTCAGGCTTTTCGAAATTAACTCCCGAAAGGATTAAATTCTAAAGTTGATTCGGCACAGTAGTTTTACACATCGAGTCAAGTCAGTTCTTTTTACACATCGAGTCAAGCCATTTTCAGGGTTTTCGAAATGTATCCTCTCAAAGGGATTAAATGGGGTAGATGTGTTTTTCTAAGGACCGTCACGAGATAGATACAGGTAGGAAGTCGAAATTCTGCATATTAGTTCGTTTTACAAACCATTTTCATGGTTTTTCAGAATGCATCTCCTCAAAAGAGTTAAATGAGATAGATCTGTTGTTTAAATATTACTTTAACGAGCGAACTACTACAGGAAGTTGAAATTTTGCATATTAGATCGTCTCACAAATAGACCAAAGCATTTCCAGGGATTTTTGGAATTCACCCCTAAAGGATGCTACGGTGTAAATGATCTCTTAGCGGTTGATACTGTGTGAACAAACCTTTAGTGCCGATATTCCGTTCGCGCCCATCGAAATTTGTTAGGTTGGCGATTTTTTTTGTGGTGGTGATCGGATTTTGAAAACTCATGGCACTTCGGCCTTTGTCTCATTTTTACAGCGAAGCTAGAAACTTGCACGGTTTTTCGCATGCTATAATCCGATGGGGACTAACGTCTGCTTTTGATTCTTTGTGTGCCCCATGCCGTTTGGCGGAGTTTTGATTTACAAGCGAATATTTGGACATTTAAGTCAGCGCCGATTGGCGGACTTAGTTGCAAATAAGCTTCTGAAAAAAAATTCGTACACATGGCCCACATTCTTGGGGCGGTTAATTTGGAGTTTTGTCCGCTCTCGCGTGAAGCGCAGCGCAAGAATCTCTCTTCCCTGAATAAGCAATATTTGAGTGTAAATATAGTTGTATCACATAATGACAACATTTTATAATTTTCTATGGAATTAATAGATTCGTTAAGTTTCAGTGGAATATATATACAGGGTGGTCCACTTTTTTATAGCAGGACTTTAATAGTAGACAGAAAAACTTATTTTAAGGCGAAAATTTCATATGAACATAGGCCCTGAAACTCTTCGTTTTAAAGATACAAGGCGTTCAAATTTTCGAAAAAATATTATTTTTTCTATACAGTATCGCAACTAGCTGAGCTATGGAAATATGGGAAAATGTGAAGAGACATTTTTTGTAGAGAATTAAATGCTTTTCTTGAAAAAAGAAACAATTTCGATTTTCAACAGGGTCGTACCAGTGAATTTTTTAATTTATTGGTCGCGAAACCCCACATCTCCGCCACTGGTCGATCGAGGACCTTGATATTGTCATGGAATGTAGTAGCATTTAAGCTAGAGATGCACACCAAATTTAGTTGAATTATCTCAGCTGGTTGGGATACTGTATAGAAAAAATGATATTTTTTCGAAAATTTGAACGCCCTGTATCTTTGAAACGAAGAGTTTCAGGGCCTATGTTCATCTGAAATTTTCGCCTTGAGATAAGTTTTTCTGTCTACTATTAAAGTCTTGCTACAAAAAAGTGGACCACCCTGTATATTGCTTAACACTAAAAATAGAATCAATAGATCTTCCTTTGAAAAGTTTAAATGTATCTGCTGGTTTAATAGATGAGATTAGATTAATGGTACGCAATTTATTTATAACTACTTAGATTTGGTATTAAATAGACAAGCCACAAGCCAGGCAGAAGAGTATTATTACTGTGTATAGAGCAATGCATTCTAAAATTGCACTACCTTTTTGCCTTCAGAAAAGAAATTGTCCTGTGCGCCTATCATTTGCGATAATAATTAACAAATCACAAGAACAAACTATGGGTAAAGTGGGAATATATCGTTATTTTCCACAACAAGTATTTAGCCATGGTCAGGTATATGTAGCAATATCACGTGTCAATCGTTTTAAAAACTTAAAAATTTAAATTTTGCCTAATGAATCCTGCCACACGTTACAAAAAACTTTTCTAACTTGCAAAATCTTTTGCAACGGGTCCACCAGTAACAAATTTAAAGCTAAAAAATTTTCTAACATTGGTACAGTGACTCTTACAGTCAAGTTTGATATATATATATTTTTTATTAGTGCAGTACATAATAGTAAGCATGCGTACTGCGTACCAAAATTCTAATCGATATCTCTACATTTGTGGAAATTATTATAAAAATTAAAAAAACAAAATTTACTTTAACGCCCTTTCTTCTTACTGGTGAGACTTTGTAAAATTATTTCATAAGTGTAGTACATACATCGATATATCTACATTTGTGGCAATTAACATAAAAAGAAAACGTTACAATGAACTTTAAGGCACTATAACTTCTTACTGGAGGGACTGAGTACTAATAGTATATTATGATATGAGTTTTATAAAAAGCATTTTGTAGCTCGCACGGATTTAGGGTACGACGAGCGAAGCGAGGAATGCCCTAAAGGAGTAAGTGCGACAAAATGCCTTATAAAAGAGGTATCATACGGTATTTTATCTACTTTGACATTTAAAAAAAAACAAAAATAAAATTTCAAAATCTGGGAACTTCGCAGCAGTTGGCAACATTTGTGAGGTGTAATAAAGGCAGCTATTGACAGTTCAATATGTACACGGAGCGAAGTACTAATCGTTGCCAACGTTAAAAAAATAATTACTCTGTTTTTAGTATTTTTATTATAACATCGCTCTTTGTCTATTACAATAAACAAACGAGTATCGTAATAGCCTCAGTAGGAACGCAAAGTAGATAAAGCATATTACGTTTAATCAATTGGTTTATTATAACCTAAAGCATCTATGGCTAATTGGTGTCCCATTCTTTTTGAGACACCCTGGATAAGTGAGAGTTCACAGAATATTCGATGGTGTCAAAAGTAATTACTCATTACATAAAAATCTGGGATGATATCGTTACCCAAAGATGTAATAACTTCTCTACGTTGATAAATAGCCCTACTTATATTTTTTAATAATGTGAGAAACTAAAAATAAATGACGTCGAACTGTAATCTGGAAATGAGTCGTAAGCTGAAGACATTTATATTCCTCACCATTCACAAAACGTTGACCCCACTAGATATTTTCTTATAACTCGGACAGTACGAGATTCAATCGCTAGGAAAATTATGCACATAGGACTCGTAGGTATATGTTTGACATATTGTATGAGATCTAAAACCTAATGATCGATCGATTTCCATTTCCACACCCTGCGGTTTCCGCCGCCGCTTCCGGTGCTTCCAGGAACCTGTAAACATCGCAGTAACTGTAAAAAGCAGCGCACTGTCAAAACACGGCGTTATTACCACAAGGAACAAGTAAGTCCAATCATAATTATTTTAATAGCAGATGGTAACGCTCGGCATTATCCTCGCTCTGCCAGCCATTTGTTTCGAACCATGACGCCACGAGCCACGGCAACTTCTATAGTTCACCTGCTATCTCTGGATGCCTATCTCAGATGATCCACTTCTATCTGCTTTAATTTGCATCGAAGATGGCCGCGTTAATGAGGACGCCGCGCCAGCCTTAATTCGACCCGCGGCCGATACCATCGCTTGCGCAAATCTTGCATGCAGAAATTAGAAAACGGACCATGCAGAATTCTTGCATGCATTACTGAGAGGAAGTGCTTTTATATTTATTAAAGCGCCGATAAGCGGCAGCGCCGGAGCCGGAGAAATTCGATCAAAATCGGGAAAGGTATCTGAGAAGCATCTGGAAATGAGGAAAATGTAACTTTCATTTCGTTTAAATTGGAAACAGTAGCTACATATGTGTTATATTAATACGTAATAAAGGTATCACGAGTGAAAACGTTCTTTTTCCTGGATTAGACTTAAGACCAAATTAAGACCTATTGTTTGTCTAGTTAACGTTGCTTTTCTCCAGTGTGCACTTTAATCGTTGTTTCGAACTTTATTATCACCGCTTCTTTCCAGTGTGAAATCTTAGTGTACTTTTTAGGAACTTTTAAATGGCAAAGGGCCACTACATTTTTAAAGAAAATTCCAACTTATATTTCCAAAAGAAAAGAACGTAAAAGTTCAAAACCAAGGAGCTAGCTGGTGCTTTCACACGCAGATCCATTAAACCATTGACGGGTCAGGGGCCGATCGTCTCGGGACGCTTCTGAAGCGTCCTATTTGCATATGCCCTTTTAATAAATCATGCTTCGGGTCTAGGCACAACAGAAATAATCATTACGGCATAAGTCATAAAGCCCAGACAGCCAGCAGAGGCGCGATCTCGCTGGAAAAGCAATTAACATCACTCAAGCACACACCAGGCCGCTCTTAGGCGCATACATTACATCGAGAATCGCACATTACGCGCCTTTACCGGCCAATATTAGATATGAACTCTGCTGGAGGTAACGCATAAATAGCCCTTATTGCGCACTCGAGAACTTGAGAATGCAGATAACTTACTACAGGACTGCGAGGATAAATCCGAAAGCGCCGGTGAAGATCAGGAATTAGTATCAGAAGTTGGCAGAAAGGGTTCTAGCGTTTAGTACGTTGGCGGTAGCACCACTAAACTTTCTCATGCTTATACAGGCACGTACGAGCGTTTTTTAGACTGTGGGGGTCATCATATTTTCAAAAAATATGTATACTACTAGTATAACTTGACCCATTCATACGAGTTCTAATATTTCTGAACTGTTGACTTTCAGTTTATAGTAGTTTTGGAAATAGGCGAGACACTAAATTTTCGAATATAGGATAATTTCTTGTGCTTAGGTTGCTATTACATCAAAATTAATTTTGTTCTCTGAATGTAATTTTTTGCCACTGGTATACTATGATATGTTTTATCGAACTTTTCCTGCTATCTAGGATGTATATCACATAACGTTTCTGGAGTTTTGATCTACCACCGTCTTCAGGTGTTCCTGGTTAGTCCTGAGAAGGACTGATATTGTACGATTTTATTCGCAAACTCTTGCCTCCCCCGGGGTTTGAACCCGGGACCGCTGATCGCTGTGATTACTAGTCTGTCACTCTTACCACTAAGCCATCACAAACGAATCATTTCCAGAAAATAAAATACAAATAGAAATTAGAAATAATAAACGTATATAAAAGAAATAGAAATATGTACAAAAAACAAAAATTCTAGCTTACAAAGCAACTATAAGGTCACTTATAAGATCGTTTAGATCTAAATATTCTACCCTCTCTCTACAGTGTGTACGCTGCCTGCGCAACATAGGAAATCCACTTTAGTAGTATGCTACCCACCACTAATTGGATTAAGTGTTCAATTAAATTAATCGAGGCTCGATTAAATTAATCGGTTGATTGACAGGTGCTCCAATTAAACCGCGGATTGATCTAATTAATTTCGCGGATTGATCTAATTAATCACATATGAAGTTTGATATGTAATTTACATATGTGCTACTGATTAAATTACGCGCGGCCATTTTTAATTTGCTTCTGGAATTACACGGCGGCCATCTTGGTTTTCTGGCGCGAATATTTGAATTTAAATATTTCAGATTTTTTTCCAAGTCCCAGTTTTTGAATTTAAACTTCCCGGGTGTCGGACATCTTGGTTTGTGCGCGCGCACCTCTAGCGTATTTTCAAATTTGCTAATTTAGCGCCCATTTTCGAATTTGATTACTCGCCTCGTTGACATCTGTCTCTCTCGCTGTTGTACTCTCTCGCACGAATTTATTTAATTTAAAAAAGCTGCCCGTCACGGCTGCTGGTCGGATTTGAACCGACGAGTTTTGCATTTGTAGGCCGAGGTCTTAACCAACTGAGCTGACGAAGCGCTCGAGGTTTTAGGAATTAATCATGGTCACTAGCGAAGCAAGCATAATTTAATACATTTTAAATGTTATTTTCGATTGAAATTTAGTCGTCAGAGCGTATCCTTTTGAAATATTATAGTTTTGTAATTTTTAAAAAATTAATTGGACGTAGTTGATGTTATACTAATAAAAGAAAATGTATTTAACAAATCAGTCGCATTCCACTTGTTTACGAATAGTTTCCTGGAAAACATACTGCATCGTGTAACTGTATTCGCTAATTACCAAAGCGTTTTGGATTTAAAGGTTTGAACAGTGTACCACTTCGCTGTTCGGTCGTTACATTTCCATATTCAAAACAAATTATTTTTTCGAATATATAAAATATAAGAACGGAATTGTGTCGTCTAGGGCCTTAGAAACTTGTTAATAATTTTTAAAAAATGACTTTGTAACTAGTTTTGCTGTAATTAATTTGTTTAATTTTATAATATGAGTGACGCTATCTCACTCAGCCCCATTGATTTTCTACAGCGTTCTCTTTTCCATCCCGTTTGCTACCTATGCGTAATTACAAAAGACGTTGTCGCCCCCAGGCAGACTTTCTATTTAGCCGGCGATTGTGTGTCATTCTCTGAAATCTGTACTCACGTTGCAGTTTTTGCTGGCTCGATTTTAAAATTTGGTTCTTAACAATTAACTACGTACATAGAAAACAGGCTGGTTATTTTATTTTATATAGCGAAGTCATTTTTTGTACAATTTACACGCAGAACACAACTCGTTCTTTATGTTTATTTTAGAAACCCTTAACCCTTTTCATTTAAATCGCGAAATCCGCATAAATATATTACTATAAAAAATCGCGAAAAGTGTTGAGTAAATAAATGCAACGCATTGTAAAGCCGTAAAACTTTTAGTTATTGTACGTTTACAAGATGGGTCTTTTGACAAAGTGGAAGAACCAAACTATGCTATTGTAAATGTACAGATTTTTCACTGTCAATTTGTATATAACAACTTAATGTAAATTGGTATTTGGAACATTTTAACGAAAACAGCGACTTCTTTCGGCATAAACTGTTTCTTCTCACCACGGAACCCTATTTTATAAGTAAACGTCTGAAATTGTGTCATTATATCGATAAAAACTGCATTTTAGTTTAAAAAATTCCAGTATAAATGCAAACGGACGAAAATAAAAACGCAATTGACCACAAAGTAACATAATTTTGAATAAAAAAAACACAATTTCGTTGGAAAAATGTTCTGTTTCACTTAAAATTTTACAAAAACTGACATCATGTCACTTGAAATTATACAAAAAACGACATTTTTATCCAATAAGCGATAAAAAAATACGCCGTCTCACATAAATTTATACAAAAAGCGACATCATGTCACATAAATTATACAAAAACTGCCATCATGTCACTTGAAATTATACAAAAACGACATTTTTACTCAATACACGACGAAAATCGACATCGTGTTACATAAACTATGCATAATTTTGCAAATGTTTTACACTTTTTTCTCTAACTTGTTGCAATTTTAGTAAAATTTTAGAAAATCGACAGCATCTCCCATGAAAATTTATAAAAATCGGCATCTTGTCACATTAAATTCTGTAAAAACGACAAAGAACCATATTTTTTTCACAACTTTCATTGAAAAATAGTAAAATTTTACGAAAATACGTCTGTGTTGACGACAAATGAAAATAAATTTGAATAGAAACACGCAAAAATTACGAAAAGACGTATGTGTTGACCCCCAAAGTAACAAAAATTTGAATAAAATCACGCAATCATACAGCATCTCACATAAATTTTTGCAAATATCGACATCATGTCACATAAATTATACAAAAACTGTCATCTCGTCACTTGAAATTATACAAAATACGATATTTTTATTCAAAACACGATGAAAATTGAACAAAAATCACGCAATCACACATCATATCACATAAATTTACACAAAAATCGACATCATGTCACATAAATTATACAAAAACTGACATCATATCACTTGAAATTATACAAAAAACGATATTTTATTCAACACACGATGAAAATTGAACAAAAATCACGCAATTACAAGCCATCCCACATAAATTTTCACAAAAATCGACATCATGTTACATAAACTATGCATAATTTTGCAAATGTTTTACACTTTTTATAAAATGCATCGGTCAAAATTAAAAGAAATAGCAATTTCGTTGAAAAATTTGCAAATGTTTTACACTTTTCTATAAAATGTATCGCCCAAAATTAAAAGAAATCACAATTTTTTAAATTATATCACGCCATTATGAAATCGTAGATTGATTTTCACAAAAATCGACATCATGTTACATAAACTATGCATAATTTTGCAAATGTTTTACACTTTTTATAAAATGCATCGCTCAAACTTAAAAGAAATAGCAATTTCGTTGAAAAATTTGCAAATGTTTTACACTTTTTTATAAAATGTATCGCACAAAATTAAAGGAAATCACAATTTTCTAAATTATATCACGCCATTATGAAATCGTAGATTGATTTTTTGAAATTTTACACTTTGTAACTGTAAAATAACTGCAAATACTAATATTTTAGCTTTAGACTTTGTAATTATTGCAGATTCGAGAAAAAAACAAAGCAGAGTAGAAATAAAAAACACAAACACTTTGTAATAAACAAATATATTGTTCTTATTTCGTATAATACTTAATAATATAAATATAAATGTACAGCAGAATGTCTTATTTCTAAAAATTCGCTAGCAATTTACAAAACTGTAGTTTGAGGTGCACGACATTTCAAATTAAAAGGACTGCAAGTAATAAAATCAGAAGTCGTTTACATGGGGTCGTAGAACAAATTTTATTGTGGCATTTTAAAGTTTAAGGCGCTCCCAGTCCAGAATTCCATTCGTATTTGATGTTGAGGACCTCTGCCTTATTGATGCAGCAAACTTTTCGAAATTACATTGTGCACGTTTCAAGTCGTTGATTTTAACTACCATCAAATCATACATAGGCAATAAATTTGACAGCGTGTCATACTTCACGTAAAGTGTAAATTTGCTGACGGGGTCCTTTGGAATAATCCTGCAAGTGTCGCTGGTCACATGTTCCACTGTATGTTCACTTAAAGCACATTTAAAAGATCCTTGTTTCGCCATCACAAACATGTCCGGTAGAGCCTCCAGAAAAACAATAAACGCATCCGCCGTGAATGAAACACCTAATCCGTCGGTATTCAGAATTCTTGCCACAGGTGAAAAGTTTTTATAAGAATCCAGGCCTAAATGAACAACTTTGCTAGAACTAATGTTTAGAGGCATACAAAAATCACACAATAACCGTTTCTCATGGAAGATATGTTTGTTCTCGGTCGGGGTGTCCGTTGTTACGTCACAGCTATGCATACCTGTTTGATCAGGTGACGGGCCCCGGGTCTCTTCGTCAACAACCTCTATCTGTGGTGGTAGTAGTGTTGTCCGATGTTGGGTTTTATTTGAAAATTGCGTTTTATTACTTGGCTTTGTCTTTTTCTTACATGACTTTGTCCTTTTCTTACATGATTCTGCAATTGTATTGTTTAGAGGCATACAAAAATCACACAATGTCCGCTTCTTCTCACGACGGAGCTGCTTGTCCTTGGGCGGGGTGTCCGTTATTACGTCACAGTGCTGCATGGGCTCCTGCACGACCGACCTCAAATCTTCGCTATGTCCGTTTAGCTGTGACGATGGTCCCAGGGTTTCTTCGTCACCAACTATTATCTGCGGTGATGCTAGCGCTTCCCGGTGTTGGATTTTATTTGAAAACTGCATCTTCTTACTTAGTTTTGTCTTTTTCTTACTTGATTCTACAATTGATGTCCTGCTGTAAGGTACGGCTGCATCCTGACAGTTATTAAATCGTCTGGGAGCCATCTTCAGATGCACCAGGTAACAGAGCACAATCACTTAAAACGATTTAGTGCGGTATCGGCTTGGACATCTGGTTTTACAAATTTTAAAATAAAAGAGGTGGAACCATTGCGTGCGCCGCATAGCAGACAGGTTGACTCTTGTAAAATTTCAGCGATGACGAATCACGACAAATATTAATAAAACGTCAACTGATGGTCAAGTCCTTCGATAAATATATATCAAACCGGTTTCGAAAATTGCTGGATTCGATTCCCGTACCTGTCATATTTTTTTATATATTTATTATAAAAGTCTTGATTTTAAGCTAGTTTATTCACGACGGCTCTACCAGAACAAACGACTGAGCTCCTTTTCGACTAAAATGGACCAAGAGCGGAAGCTGTTGATTGTATCGCCGGAATTTGTCCAACGTCTTAAGTCTGGCGATGATGCGGAGAAAATATATTATCACAGCTTGATGACGAAATGCAAAAAGTTTTAAAGTCCAAATTAACTGATCACGATAAATGGATCCAGTACAATCAAGTGTTACAACGATTCCTTCATTTCACAAACCAGGCACGGCAGCCAATCAAAATACCCATTGAAACAACCAGTAACAGCCTATCAAATGCCGTTATTTTATCTATACTTCCCAAAACTTTTAAGAAAAAAGCTGAAGTTTTCCTACGCATTTTGAGTACCTCAAACGATGTGAGCTGGGATCACAAGGGTACCGTTACTATAAAGGGTGAAATTTTACCGGCGTCTAACATAGTCGATTTAATTCACGACACTCTGCGGCCTCGAAAAACTATTAATCCACCCGGACGCCTACAGTTTGCTGAATACATCAAAGACCTTAACGTTGCTAATGTGCTGCTAGCTAAACCTAAACAGCAAAAGAAGCCAACCCCGACTGGTACTACAGGAAAAAACGAAATGGAAACTGATACTTGCGAGTCCGATTTAGAATATAAATTAAAAACACCTGCTACTCATCCAAGTCCACATCAAAAAGGTTCAGTCAGAAGAACGCCGATAAGGAAACGCCTCCAAAAAAGGGCCGTTAGAAAAACGCCTCTAAGGCAGAGGTCCTCAACATCAAATACGAATGGAATTCTGGACTGGGAGCGCCTTAAACTTTAAAATGCCACAATGAAATTTGTTCACCTCAAACTACAGTTTTGTAAATTGCTAGCGAATTTTTAGAAATAAGACATTCTGCTGTACATTTATATTTATATTATTAAGTATTATACGAAATAAGAACAATATATTTGTTTATTACAAAGTGTTTGTGTTTTTTATTTCTACTCTGCTTTGTTTTTTTCTCGAATCTGCAATAATTACAAAGTCTAAAGCTAAAATATTAGTATTTGCAGTTATTTTACAGTTACAAAGTGTAAAATTTTATAAAAAAGTGTAAAACATTTGCAAATTTTTCAACGAAATTGCTATTTCTTTTAAGTTTGAGCGATGCATTTTATAAAAAGTGTAAAACATTTGCAAAATTATGCATAGTTTATGTAACATGATGTCGATTTTTGTGAAAATCAATCTACGATTTCATAATGGCGTGATATAATTTAAAAAATTGTGATTTCTTTTAATTTTGGGCGATACATTTTATAGAAAAGTGTAAAACATTTGCAAATTTTTCAACGAAATTGCTATTTCTTTTAATTTTGACCGATGCATTTTATAAAAAGTGTAAAACATTTGCAAAATTATGCATAGTTTATGTAACATGATGTCGATTTTTGTGAAAATTTATGTGGGATGGCTTGTAATTGCGTGATTTTTGTTCAATTTTCATCGTGTGTTGAATAAAATATCGTTTTTTGTATAATTTCAAGTGATATGATGTCAGTTTTTGTATAATTTATGTGACATGATGTCGATTTTTGTGTAAATTTATGTGATATGATGTGTGATTGCGTGATTTTTGTTCAATTTTCATCGTGTTTTGAATAAAAATATCGTATTTTGTATAATTTCAAGTGACGAGATGACAGTTTTTGTATAATTTATGTGACATGATGTCGATATTTGCAAAAATTTATGTGAGATGCTGTATGATTGCGTGATTTTATTCAAATTTTTGTTACTTTGGGGGTCAACACATACGTCTTTTCGTAATTTTTGCGTGTTTCTATTCAAATTTATTTTCATTTGTCGTCAACACAGACGTATTTTCGTAAAATTTTACTATTTTTCAATGAAAGTTGTGAAAAAAATATGGTTCTTTGTCGTTTTTACAGAATTTAATGTGACAAGATGCCGATTTTTATAAATTTTCATGGGAGATGCTGTCGATTTTCTAAAATTTTACTAAAATTGCAACAAGTTAGAGAAAAAAGTGTAAAACATTTGCAAAATTATGCATAGTTTATGTAACACGATGTCGATTTTCGTCGTGTATTGAGTAAAAATTTCGTTTTTGTATAATTTCAAGTGACATGATGGCAGTTTTTGTATAATTTATGTGACATGATGTCGATATTTGCAAAAATTTATGTGAGATGCTTTATGATTGCGTGATTTTATTCAAATTTTTGTTACTTTGGGGGTCAACACATACGTCTTTTCGTAATTTTTGCGTGTTTCTATTCAAATTTATTTTCATTTGTCGTCAACACAGACGTATTTTCGTAAAATTTTACTATTTTTCAATGAAAGTTGTGAAAAAAATATGGTTTTTTGTCGTTTTTACAGAATTTAATGTGACAAGATGCCGATTTTTATAAATTTTCATGGGAGATGCTGTCGATTTTCTAAAATTTTACTAAAATTGCAACAAGTTAGAGAAAAAAGTGTAAAACATTTGCAAAATTATGCATAGTTTATGTAACACGATGTCGATTTTCGTCGTGTATTGAGTAAAAATGTCGTTTTTGTATAATTTCAAATGACATGATGGCAGTTTTTGTATAATTTATGTGACATGATGTCGCTTTTTGTATAAATTTATGTGAGACGGCGTATTTTTTTATCGCTTATTGGATAAAAATGTCGTTTTTTGTATAATTTCAAGTGACATGATGGCAGTTTTTGTATAATTTATGTGACATGATGTCGCTTTTTGTATAAATTTATGTGAGACGGCGTATTTTTTAATCGCTTATTGGATAAAAATGTCGTTTTTTGTATAATTTCAAGTGACATGATGTCAGTTTTTGTAAAATTTTAAGTGAAACAGAACATTTTTCCAACGAAATTGTGTTTTTTTTATTCAAAATTATGTTACTTTGTGGTCAATTGCGTTTTTATTTTCGTCCGTTTGCATTTATACTGGAATTTTTTAAACTAAAATGCAGTTTTTATCGATGTAATGACACAATTTCAGACGTTTACTTATAAAATAGGGTTCCGTGGTGAGAAGAAACAGTTTATGCCGAAAGAAGTCGCTGTTTTCGTTAAAATGTTCCAAATACCAATTTACATTAAGTTGTTATATACAAATTGACAGTGAAAAATCTGTACATTTACAATAGCATAGTTTGGTTCTTCCACTTTGTCAAAAGACCCATCTTGTAAACGTACAATAACTAAAAGTTTTACGGCTTTACAATGCGTTGCATTTATTTACTCAACACTTTTCGCGATTTTTTATAGTAATATATTTATGCGGATTTCGCGATTTAAATGAAAAGGGTTAAGGGTTTCTAAAATAAACATAAAGAACGAGTTGTGTTCTGCGTGTAAATTGTACAAAAAATTACTTCGCTATATAAAATAAAATAACCAGCCTGTTTTCTATGTACGTAGTTAATTGTTAAGAACCAAATTTTAAAATCGAGCCAGCAAAAACTGCAACGTGAGTACAGATTTCAGAGAATGACACACAATCGCCGGCTAAATAGAAAGTCTGCCTGGGGGCGACAACGTCTTTTGTAATTACGCATAGGTAGCAAACGGGATGGAAAAGAGAACGCTGTAGAAAATCAATGGGGCTGAGTGAGATAGCGTCACTCATATTATAAAATTAAACAAATTAATTACAGCAAAACTAGTTACAAAGTCATTTTTTAAAAATTATTAACAAGTTTCTAAGGCCCTAGACGACACAATTCCGTTCTTATATTTTATATATTCGAAAAAATAATTTGTTTTGAATATGGAAATGTAACGACCGAACAGCGAAGTGGTACACTGTTCAAACCTTTAAATCCAAAACGCTTTGGTAATTAGCGAATACAGTTACACGATGCAGTATGTTTTCCAGGAAACGATTCGTAAACAAGTGGAATGTGACTGATTTGTTAAATACATTTTCTTTTATTAGTATAACATCAACTACGTCCAATTAATTTTTTAAAAATTACAAAACTATAATATTTCAAAAGGATACGCTCTGACGACTAAATTTCAATCGAAAATAACATTTAAAATGTATTAAATTATGCTTGCTTCGCTAGTGACCATGATTAATTCCTAAAACCTCGAGCGCTTCGTCAGCTCAGTTGGTTAAGACCTCGGCCTACAAATGCAAAACTCGTCGGTTCAAATCCGACCAGCAGCCGTGACGGGCAGCTTTTTTAAATTAAATAAATTCGTGCGAGAGAGTACAACAGCGAGAGAGACAGATGTCAACGAGGCGAGTAATCAAATTCGAAAATGGGCGCTAAATTAGCAAATTTGAAAATACGCTAGAGGTGCGCGCGCACAAACCAAGATGTCCGACACCCGGGAAGTTTAAATTCAAAAACTGGGACTTGGAAAAAAATCTGAAATATTTAAATTCAAATATTCGCGCCAGAAAACCAAGATGGCCGCCGTGTAATTCCAGAAGCAAATTAAAAATGGCCGCGCGTAATTTAATCAGTAGCACATATGTAAATTACATATCAAACTTCATATGTGATTAATTAGATCAATCCGCGAAATTAATTAGATCAATCCGCGGTTTAATTGGAGCACCTGTCAATCAACCGATTAATTTAATCGAGCCTCGATTAATTTAATTGAACACTTAATCCAATTAGTGGTGGGTAGCATACTACTCACTTTAAATTCTTAATGCTAAAATATTTGCTCTCTTATTAATCCTAGAGCCAAGCTGAAAATACAAAAGCTTTGGAGGTCTCTGGAGACTATTTAACTAAATTATTATTTTACTTTCCAAGTTTTCCTACAAAGTAGAAAAGTGGAAAATGTGTAATGAAACAATCCTCAATTAAAAAAAAACAGGGGCTGCCATGGAAATTCAGCATTGACAGCTAAAACTCAAAATTTGGTTTATTTATAATTATAATGTATTGAGTTCTCTATCCTTATTTATTTTGCTGTTAAGCAAACTACTCGCTATTCGATATTCTTTCATCGTTATGATGACACCCAAGAAAATTAATTAAATAACCCTCCTTTCATGTTTCAGTAAGTTGGTATGAAAAATTAATTAGTTTTATTTGAAATCAAATTGCGGGGATGCAGCTTCCCCCTGTAAGAAATTTCTAAATCATCTCCGTTGTAGTTATAACACGGCCTTTCGCCTAGTCCTACACCTACTAAATTATTACGTTACAATGTCGTGGTTCGCTAGCTCTATTCACATCGTCAGTGCGGCTAAGGAAAACTAATATTGTTGAAGTCAGCCCGTTGACGCCTGAAATGTTGTACTTACAAATGCAAATACCAATGGTAATAAAAACCCAAGAGTTTACAGGAATACAACATAATCTGTAAGCAAACATAGACACACAAAAGAATACACATAAAAACAAGTACATAAAGCAGTTGAGCACTGCATATGAGAAAATGCTTTAACTGGATACTAAACGTTCAGTACCGCATGCAAAGTCAAAGCTTATGAGCGCAATGTATAAAATAATTCCGCACACACGAATAGCTTGAACGCGAAGTTGTCGATTCTTTAGGATGCGTCGCCATTTGCAGCCCCTGGACGCCAAATCAGCAAATGACGTAATGTCGGCCGGTACTTCCCCGTTATCTGGCCGCGAGCCCCTTGCTCATAGTTGCGCAATGGTTCGTTAAAGCAATTATCAACAATATTGTAATTGCTTTCTGACCTCGTAGCGCGGTTCCAAGCAAGACTAACCTTGTTTCCCTTTGTTCAACAAATAGCCCGTGGACCGCTGGGGTGCTGCGGTCGAAATTGCTGCTTCAAGCACCGTCGATTTGGAAACCGCTGGCGCCTCCAATGTGTTGTTTCACTTCCATGGTTTGCACCTCGCCTAGAGCTGCCCGTACCACGTGGTGGACACACACAAGACTTCACTTGGCCAATTTCGCAGCGAATCAATTGATCCGCGCTGTTCACCTAGTAGGGCGCGAATGAGTTAGCTTGCTGAACACAGCGTCGTAACAAATCCCCTGATTCTTGTTCCCCGAATTACATTGCATTGTTAGCACATTCTCTCACGTGGCACTAGCGCGTTCACACTCGGGACTTTATAGCCTGCGATCGCATAAAACGCGTTTCCTACTTATAGTGCGATAGTACGTAAATAAACATAAGAACACATACTGCTGGGTTTTATTACTAATTAGTATATAATAAAAAGGTATGAAATAGGTAAATACAGGTGGCACAAATAGCCCGTTTCATAGTCCATACATTTCCTATATGTAAATACAATTCGCATACCTTGGTGTGCTCAGTCGATGTAAAGTCTGCCCTTGGTATAGCAGTAATTGTTTTTTGGCATACGGTTTGTGTAGTTTTATCGACACCCACTTTTTTAGCACAATGATGAAAATAGAAACACTTGCGCAAATATGGTATACAATAATTACAATAAACTACTATTAACAACTTTTATTCACCGCCAACAATTTTGAAACGCTAGCAAATCGCAATGTGGTTACAATACATTTTTTGCAGAACCACCCGCAACGGTTATTTAAGCATTTATTGTGCAATACTGATGGTAAATCACTCACACGCACAACACCAAACCCAAGCGAAGACATTCAGTGAGTTGTCTATTAAAATAAGCTCAATTGTAGTTAATTATTGCAATCAACATGCAGTTAAAATCTGGCTTTCTTCAGCTGACGTCACGGTCACGAACTCATGAGATCAGAGAGCTGAGGTGTGTGTTCTTTAGGTAATATTGACCTATTCCTTATTCAACGCACCTTTTACTATAAAACAGCAGAAATAACACCAGTTAATGTTCTTCATAATAAATCAAGAAATTATCTTATCAAAAAGGCGGCAGGAATCTTAATAGTATCGAGTGATCAAATAAGTTTCACTTATAGTGTGCTGTGGCTCCATATAAACATTATGGAGCCACGGCACACTAGAGGTGACATTTATTTGATCACGCGACAGTAGTCGGATTTTATCGTTTATATCCGACCGAACCGACTACTTTCTGGAATAGGAAAATGTAATATCACTCATTTGGCGGTGATAAAAAATGGGACATTTACAGAAGCGGGATTTCATTACAATTTAACCATATTTATTTTCGTGTTAATTCTTGTAAGAAATTAGTGAAATAAGCTCTCATGAAACTAGAAAAAATCAGGCTCCCTCTGAATTTTTAATTGTGGGGGCCACTTGCCCCTATTGCTCTCGCGGCTTCTACGCGCCTGTGCTTTTACATATGTAGAGGTGTTAAGTTTTATTACGTCTTGCAGCCTTTATCAAGAGATCGTACTTACGATTTTCACATCCACATACGTTAAGCTTAGAAATATACTAGCATTATTGTTCAAAGGTACAGACTACATGACATACTATACGTGCAATGCGCATATTGTTTGTCTGGTTAGTAGAGCTTTTCTCCAGTGTACACTCGAATTTTTGATTAGAATTTTCTTTCTCCGGTGTAAGACCTAGTGCATCTCTTAGGAGCTTTCAGCGACAATGAGCAAACGCAAATTTCAGTACTCTTCAAACGCGTATATACATTTTTTTAACAAATTGTATTGAATTTAAACCAAAAACATGTCACACTCTCTTTGTGGTATGTTTTTTACGTTTAACCTGTCGTTACACAACTGAATTAATAAAATAATGATTTTCAATCTTTAAGTTTTTAAATCAAGAACTACTTTCGTCCTATTTTGGTGCTACGATTTGTTTTATGGAGCCTTAGGTTCCAAAATCTAATAATTTTTACCGCAGCGAATCTGACCTGCAAATTGAGTCGAAGCGATTTGCAGTACCGTGCAACTACGTTTCAAAATCAGAGTTGGCGGTGACTCAATGCTGTTGTAAACTCCGCAATCGAAATATCAGAAATATTAATTAAAGCATGGCGTGAAAGCTCCGGTTGACATTTTTTGCACTGACGCAATCGCGCAGCTCGAAATTTTCTGTGGTTTGCGTAAAAATGCTGTCTTGTTAGTAACCGCACGGTTTCAATATCTTTTTCTACGTTTTTCAAGCGCTGCTGTTGTAGCAATAAGAAACGGTCGTTCAAGAAAAATTGCAATTATAAATGTCTAAATTTAAAGTTGAATCAAGTGAACTAACACATTTTTACTTATTCACAGCGCAAGTTTATACACATTTCAAATTTTTAGAAAGGAAGACTAAAAATTTTAAAAAAATTCTATACATAATCTGCTGCGTTTGAAATAATGAAATAACAAATATTGTTAACTAATACAGAATAAAATTTATAAATCTTCATTTAGTTAGTAGGAGTAAAAAATAGGTTTAACTTATATAACACAATATACGTTAAACCTATTATCTGTTATTTCGTTTAAGGTTTAACTAAAGCATTCTAAAAGCTTAAGATTCAACTGTCATTAAGATGTGAATACCAATTTGGAACCACATAGTATTTCATTTGGGTAATTTGGTTTTTCAAAGTGTTCCAAAGAGCCAAAGATTGAGCAACACTAACAAAGCATTTAAGATAGTCGTACTAGAACAGCTTGAACATAATATATCACGCTAGACTGGATCAAAAACTAAACCAGCAAGTTAAACCCATCTGAAGTGTATGAACCCGTAAAAAAGCGATACGTCAAACTACTGCTGAGATTTAGGGCGAGAAGCCAAACAAACGAAAAGGCAAAATATCTGTTTGAATGACGATGTAGCCGATTTGAGAGAACAACGGCAAATATTACATTAGAAGTGGCTACAAACTAAGGAACTGGACGACCATATATCATACAAACGTGCTAGAGCAAAACTTAGGAAGAAAATAATAGAGGAGAAGAATACAATGAGAAAGAAAATGTCCAAGAGTTAGACAACTATATTGGTGGAAGAAGAACAACCGAAGCCTGGAGATTTATTAAGAACCTAAGAAAACAAATACACAACAAGATTAATCTAGAAATAATAACACAAGACAGAAACTTAGTTTTGAAAATATGCTTAAAGAACAAAGGGCAAAATTTCAACATACATTCGAATTAGATAACATACAGGCTGTTTCCTAAAAAACGCCGCAACTCATAACTCCGTTGTTTTAAATTTTAGACCCAACAAACTATATATATTCTTAAATGGTAAGACAAGAGCTACCTTTTGACATCGCCCGTTCGTAAATATCTTTCAACTGTTTTGAGCAACGATGTTCAACTTTTTTATTTTAAATGGAACACCCTGTATATTTTTACATATTTGGATTCAGGATGAAATTCTGCATGCAGTAGTATGCTTCATTTGTTTTTTGGACACTTAGAAATGTTTAAAATAATTTTTTAATATTGCATATAGACAGCCGTACAGTACCATAAAATTTTGAAGTGTGCCGTGGAAAACAATCAGAATGATGAAATATTTTATCTAACACGTCCAGAAAACGAAGAAATTCTGAGGCAGAGGATTATCAATGTATGTCGCGAAATATCTCCCAATTTGATATTGAATGCGACCAATGGAGTAACTAGAAGATGTCAGTTGTGTGTTCAACAAAGTGGCGGTCAGTTTGAGCAATACTTGTAGATACGTTTTATAGTTTTGCTTAAATTTGTTTCCAATAAAATATTTCAACATTCTGATTGTTTTCCACGGCACACTTGAAAATTTTATGGTACTGTACGGCTGTCTACATGCAATATTAAAAAATTATTTTAAACATTTCTAAATGTCCAAAAAACAAATGAAGCATACTACTGCATGCAGAATTTCATCCTGAATCCAAATATGTAAAAATATACAGGGTGTTCCATTTAAAATAAAAAAGTTGAACATTGTTGCTCAAAACAGTTGAAAGATATTTACGAACGGGCGATGTCAAAAGGTAGCTCTTGTCTTGCCATGTAAGAATATATATAGTTTATTGGGTCTAAAATTTAAAACAACGGAGTTATGGGTTGCGGCGTTTTTTAGGAAACAGCCAGTATACAGATTGCCTGAATTTCGTAGGGACAACATGGGTAACTTTTGTATTTGAAGAGATACAGAGATGGTTAAATTAGCAAAAAGGTGCAGGTTTGAGAGTTCATTAAGAATCTATCTTCAAATTTTACTTGTCATGGCCCACTTGTCTAAAATTTAAAAAAAACAAAATCTTTTAATTTCTTTTATATGCCGTAACTTTTTGTTACTTAAGATATTGAGATGCGATTTGAACTAATTTGCATGGTAATTTAAATACATTTATTGGCACTTAATAAAACCAATTTTATTTGTGCAAATTTTTAGTAATCTAACCTAACCTCAAAATTTTAAATTGGTACCGTGCAATTTTTTTGGCCCTTTTAAGAGAGGATTTTTTTCTGAATGCAATAATGTATTACATGATATGGAAACTTCTTCAAAATTTTGAAAAACTGATCTTATTCTTTTTACAGGCAGAAATCGCTAGTGCCATGATCAGAAGCTAATTTAACTTCAAAATGACCAAAAGACTCAAACAAGGTTGCTGCATGTCACCAATCCTGTTCAATATATACCTAGATAATGCATTAAAACAATGGAGAAAAAAATGTGAAGAAATGGTTATCCCAATATTAGACGCCACACTGTATACACTGCAATTCGCAGATGATCAGGTAGTAATATCCAAAAATTTTAAAGATGTCGACTATATGATGAGAAAGCTTGTAGACAATATTCTAATTGGAGATTAATAATCAATCTAGGAAAGGTGCAGTACATGTGCATAAACGAAGATATTAATATGGAAGACGGAACATCGATAAAAAGGTGCAACAACTACTTATATTTAGGAACTCACATAAACAAAACATGAAAATGAGAAGAGATGATTAGCAGCAGCATAAACGCTACTAAGAAAGTGACTGCTGACTGGTGTATTAAATTCAATTCTCTGACAAAAAGATATAAGACTAAAAACCAACATTCACATATATAAAACTATTATAAAAAGCACGTTAACATATGAATGCGAAGTGTGGCAAATAAATAGAAACATGGAAAGAACACAGTTCAATTGTTTCTGCCGATATTTTTGCTCCAGCTTACCGCACTTGACAGAGGAGAGTTCAATAACGATGGAATTGTAAAAGTTATAAAGGAAGTGCCACGTAATTCAATAAGATGATATGACTAATATAGTCCTAATAGTAGAAGATTAAAGTTCAGTCAGATTATTCAGCTGTGTTCTTGGTGATTCTCTATAGCCAAGCACTTACCTTTGTAGTTTGGGTTTCCTGAAATACCTGTAAGCTACCTCAAAATTGCTTTACAGCAAAAACTGCGGGAACATTGAACAGATCTATTTTATGTTCCAAGTCTCGTATTGTACATTTGACACATACGAACAATCTGCTTAATAATTTCCTAAGTGGCAACATCACGGCGTATAGCAGGCGCTGGCTTAAATGACAAGGAATTATATAGGGGCTTATTTTAAAATATTTAATGAACAAAGGCCCTGTCCGGGTTTCTTCTTAAGCTACAATCTAAGTTACATTGCAAAATGCCGCTTAAACACAAGCGGTCAGATTGAAGGGTACATATCCTGGTAATCTACGCTTTCCTCTACGCACTGTGTTACATGCATTTAACAAATAAGATCTACCCTTAGCAGCTCGTAGTACTTTGAAATTTGGTGATTGTATCCGTGTTTGGCAGGCAGTCTTTTCTTGTATGACATTGCAATATTTCGCTATAGTAAATTAGCTCTCTAGATGATACGGAAACAACAACATACAGGCAGCTTTCAAATATACTAATTAATCAAACTATCAAATGATTAAGTTCATGAAAAAGGAAAATTGGAAGAATAAAGTGACATAAATTTAATTGATTATACCATAAACTTGTAATAAGTACTTTCAACACTATTTATACTAGCAAATTCAGCAATATGTGGGGGTAATGTAAACCACAAATTGACTGTTCTAGCCCAAAAGAAACTATGGCTTACTGATTTATTCTTTTACACTTTAATAGTTTTAATGCCTTTGCTTTTGAGGATTAGTTCGATAGCAAAAGAAAAACTATATCAATGCCACAGCTGTAGTGGTTGTTTAAAGTTTTGAATATCTCTAGCATGTCACCATGTAGTTGTCGTTTTAGAATTTGCAAAGGCTCTTCATACGGTAGGTTTTTACATTTTGCGACGTCCACACAAGTGTCGCAAAGTTAAGTAGTGATGGTATACAGTATCTACATATTTTTGAAAAGAGATTGGAACTTATATTTTCGAGAGAAGAACTTGGTACTATTTAGCTCTATTAACTCTTGAATCTAGTTGCTTCTGAATTGATTTTTGCGACTTTTTATTAAATGATTATGTCCCAGATGTGCAACTACACATTTATCTGTATTAAGCCATTAAAGTGAATTATCGATATTTTTTAAGCGGCATCAGCATCAGTAATTCAGGCTATTCAAAATTTGTAAATCGTCATGAAGCAAAAATTGTGCCCATACATATTGGCAACAATATAGAACCTAATGCTAAAACCTTTGATGCCCACTAATCATTGGAACATGTTTTGAGAGAACATCTTCAACAGCCACTTGACATGTCCTACCAGTTAGAAATGAATACGACCACTTTAGCAATTCTCCTCACATTACCAAATGTAGTGACTTCAGAATTAGCCCTTGATAGTCTTTTTATAGTCCAGCTAGTGTCTATAAGATTACTTGCACCTAACCGTTGAGTTCGACAGTAAATTTGAAGAGATGTATCTCCATGGTATAAATCTATCCTGGGGTTTGAATAATATTATTTCCTATAGCGAATGTTAATCGTCTTCTAGCATCACGTTCTCCATACTCTATCGACTATCGACTATTATGTAATTCTAAAGAACCGCTCCTTGCTTATCGTGTTCCCAATGGGGTCTCAAGTAGGCAGGTGTCGTTCGCTTGCTAATTTTGAAAAATGCATTTGCTAAAACGGCATCTTCCTGCTATGATTTTTAGGATTGCAAATGCGAACTAAGTTACAACGATTGTTTACAGCGTCTTCAGCTGGCTTTTATAGATGATTTACAATCAATGTCACCTGTGAGCGTTCGATATGGATCCTTCAATGGCGTTGTCGAGGAGGTCAAAACTAGTAGCCAGCTGGCCGTGCCCCCAGCTGCATGTAGGTGAGTGATCCTTAGTGCATTATGCCTGCGGCGAGTTAAATTGGAAACGGCTGAGAAAACATTGTAGAAACTTACGGGAAAACAAATGTTAACTTGTTGCTATGATACCTAGATGTTCTATTGTCATTGTTTATTAGCGAAGTCAAGCGAGAAGCTGTTTGTAAAGATTGGCTCGCCAAAGCTTGATTGATTTTGAATATTACAAGTTATTATTTTGTTCCAAGTGTTGGTTTTATTTGATCTCCAGTGTCCAAAGTCCATTTGTACGAAATTTTCACCAAATTATAAAGTGCCATTCCAGAGGAAATTGAGTTAGAAGTTACGCCCACTTGAATACAACTTCGGGGGCAGTTTTCGTCAAGTTTTAAGGCAGCAGCCGGCTGATGATTTACACCCTAGACAGTGGAAAAAGTCCGAAAAACATATCACTCAAGGATTATAGTTATGTGTGTTACAATTTAACTCTGAGATATTCGAGTTCTCAAATAATAGCCGGTGCATAAATTTAAATTAGTTGCCTATAATTAAAATATAAAAAGGCAAAATACCATTTATGTATTTCAAACAACCATCATTTTAATAAGCCCTGAGAGACAGCACAAAGTTCTTATTGAAACTACTAGTATTTGTTGTGATAATCACACATTTAGTTATTTATTATTACAAACATTATTATCGCCAATTAAAGTGGGCTGTCATTACAGTATTTACTCAATAAAACTATAAATTTACACCTTTACTAAAAAAATTTATTTATTTTTCTCCATTTTGGGAAGTACAAGCGTTTTTATTATTTTCTGGGGCACAATCTTCTTACAGTCTACTCTTTTTAGGAACATATATTTTTTAGAAATAAACAACCAGCTCAATTATTTCAGATACAAACATGATAAATCACATTGCCTAATTAACATACTTGATCAGTATTATACATAAAATTAACTTTATTTTTAAGACTCAAATGTTTGAATTATTTAATTTACATTTAATAACAATCAATATGTACTGGGCTGGTTATTTCTAAATAATAAATTTTGTAGGTCATACCTTACTATGATTACAATATGTAACAATTGTAATGCTTCACAGTGAATCAGGAAAGAGGAAGAGCAATCGGTGCATTCCATCGTTACTTAGTTCCCCTTCCAGAAACACAAAGAAATTTCGTTGGGAGTTTTGCATAACCAGCGAGGAATCCGCGGCCTACTTGGACGAAGTAATAGAGCCACATTTTATCCCCGTTCGAGTAATCAAACACGCAAGCTGTAATTACTCAAAAGAATCAGCAATTTATTTGACGGGGTATTGATTACAAAATAATAAATTCTAGTAGCCATACGGGTCTTATGAGCCGCACGGTGGGGCCCCGCTCGATAATCGCTCGGGAATTAATTGATAGACAGGCTCTAAAATATTTATGGATGCTTAATTAGCGTGCAATAACTAATAAATAATCGTTACCGAGGCGGCGGTCGGCGGCGGATTCCTGGCCGAGTTTATCTGAAATCTGAAATATGAAATCCCGGCGTCGCAAAAACGCAGAAACACTTATTTCATTGCGGGCTTTTTTCGCCGCGCCCGCCGATGGCTGAATGAACGACGATTTACAATTTATCTGGCTGCAAGTTTTTCCGCAACAGTTTTAATCATATAGTTTGAAGGCAGCTTATTTATAGGCCGTTCCCGGCCGACGCCGCGAATAGAAATTACTTGATTTTAGACCACGCGTGTGTTCTTATCCATAATAACCATCGTCCGAAGGCTCAGCTGCCTCGTCTTCCAACGCGAAAAAAATGACGAATGTGGGACTCGGGGATTTTATTTTAGAGCGTCGTATAACACCGCGGGATTTCTCTGAAACGCCACCGAGCTACTCCGCTTTTAGCGAATAATGTCGCAGCCGTCTACTAAGATTGCCAGCGAGGCGCAGGCAGATAACTGAAAAGCATTCTAGTGCAGAAATTATTTCAGTTTGCTTTTTATACTTTGTATTTTACTACCAACGTTTTTATATAGGCGGTATAGTTTGTCCAAAATAAAAATGTCGAGCGTGGAAACAAAATGAGCAGGATATTGAAAGATATACCTATACAATTGATGTACACAGACTACCAGATGAACAATCGCAGAAAAGAAAAATTAGAAAAAAGAAAGAAGAAAATCTGTAAAGGTATTAAACGTGAACTCGAAAGATATATCCGAAATCACCATAGGAAGAACATATGCACTTAAGCAAATGAAAAATCGGATGGCATAATTATAAAAATGTTAAGATTGAGTGGTAAACAGATGAAGGAAAGAGTGCAAAATTAGTAATCGAATGCCTTCACCAAAAAGAAATGCTCCAACAGTGGAAAAGTGCTAAAACTTATTACTATATAAGAAGGGAACGAGAACAAACCTAGAAAACTGTAAACCGATAACCCTACTGGTGCAGTTTAATAAGTCGTTGACAATAGTACATACCGAGGTGGAAAGTGTTTCATTCCTGTCGAGAGATTAAGTAGTTAACCGAGACGCGTAGCATCGAGGTCAACTTTATCTCGAAACAGGAATGAAATTTTTCACCTTGGTATGTTAACTATTTTTTTCGCAACCACTTTATTCTAAACAATAATTGGAAAAATTATTATATTAGGATACGACAGGTTGTGACGCGCATGAATGGATGAACAAGATTCCCAGTGTCCCTACCTACACAGCGGTCGGGAATAGATTCATTTCCAACCGTTGCGACGGCAATCACTTTTCCGACCGGTTGGAAAGTTACAAGTTGGGAATAGCTCATTTTCCAACTTTTTAAAAGTCAGTAATGATCTTATTACATATATGGTTGCGAATAAAAATCATTACAAATTATATAACAAACAAGTTAAATAAATGTAAAATATTAGAGTAAGCTGAATTTGGAAATGGCTACGGAATCCGAAATAGCATACAGACTATAAGAACATGTTACGTTAATTTTGTCGTAAGCAACTATTTCTATTTTATTTCCTAACGTTAGTCCTAGTTATGTACCTTACCCGTAGTTTTTTCTAAAAGCTACTTAATTTCTATGTAAATGTAAAAAAAGGATGTAGGTGACTTTATCTGTCACGGTTAACGGTAAGTTTAGTTGCAGTTATGCATTTGGTTTAGTTTGGACTCTAGCATTTTCATTTCACGGATAATGTGGTGCTTTCTGGTTTTGTTAGGCGCCTATAAAAACGTTATTACGATGAATTAGGTCTTACAGTTTACTTTTCTACTTCTTTGGTAAACGACGCGTTTATTTTTAAAACAAGTTAGGGGGCACTATTTCTGTCCCGTATATTATGTTGGATAGGAACTGGTACAACAAATTGAGGATTTGTTCCCCAGCGAGTTTAATTATATCTGTAGGTGCACCTGCTGGTTTATTTGCTTTTAGGACCCGTGCAGCATTATCAACTTCATCTTAATACTGTCATACTCTGACATGGTTATCATATCTTCTCTGTTGATTTGGTCTAGTTCTTCAGCTGGTTCTATGTTGTGCTTTTCTTAATTTTCCTCATTACATAGTTTTCATCCATGTATCTGCAGTATCTACGTTTTCAAGAAATATTTTCCCATGATCGTCATTTTCTTCTCTGCATCTCTTCGTTGGTTCGTTAAAAAAGATCTTTACTGTACTGTAAGATGAATTGATATTCTCAGCTTTAAAGTATTCTTCTACTACTTCATATCTCTGTGGTATGCACTTCTCTGTATCATTTATTGTCCCTCTATTGATTCCATTCCATAATAATCGCCGTTGATAATTTTTATTTAATATATTTTTGTATACCCTTCTTTATTCTATAAATTCAAATTAATTGCCTTTATGGCCAAATTGTGATTGCTATTAGTGTTGAAACAATAAGAAAGCCGACCTGCGATTAATTAATAAATAAGCAATGGTAGTAAAAATCGCAGATCAACCCCCCTACCATTTATACACCACGGCAGCTCTGAAAAACTCTTTCTTTACTCACCGCGATGGCCGACTAGCTCAAATATCGGCGGCCTTAGATCGTAGGTTCAGATCATCAGCTATGTACCCTGGAATGTCTTCAAAAAAGGAAAGGAAAATGGAAATGGGCGCCAGAAATCAAAAGATTTCAAATAACAAGAAGAAAAATAAACTACAAGTGACTAGCGTTTAATTAATCATTAATAAAAGTTTTGAAGAGTCAGTAACAAATAATCAGGATAATTAAAATGTAAATAATGTAATAACAACATTGTGCGTTAACTGAAGGTTGCGACACGCATAAAATTAAGAACCCCTTTCGGGTTATTTTAATAACTTTAACAAAAACACTCGTGGGATAAGCTTATCACAGTCATCTAATAAAACCTTCTGTTAGGCTATTGAAAATAAATAGCGTGACTGTACCTTTTACATAGGGTCGAAACACACATCAAAAATAGCAAAATTTATAACTGTGCATAATTAACTATAAGCATGAAAATTTCAAATATTAAAACAAGAGCATGTATGAAATTGAATGTTACATTTTAATAATTGCAAAACGTATTAATTTAAGTTTTAAATATTGACGGGTTTAAAATGTATAAATGGAGAAACCACTTATCAAAAACACGATAAATCTCGGAACAGCACAACTAACCTCGCAAAATAAGCTGGACGTGAACGGCTACAACCCTTGTTGGAATCGCCAAGGATGCGCAGAAAATTGCTGCAGAAGCATCCCAAAAAGGCAGCAAAAGCATCTTCAAAAGGCCGCAAAACGCCGAACCCAGCAGGTGTCGAAAGTGCGATAAGGCTTGGCCTCCGAGATAAACTCGTTGTTGAAACGGAACTGGTAATTAAGAGCTAAGAAAAGTCTAATTACTATGGGGATAATAAGACAGAAAAGCGCAATCGTACCTGATAATAATCAGCCCTTAGAAAACACATTGCTCATTGAAATTGGTTGAGCGCACGTAATTTAATATAATTAACATAAAATCTCGGCCGCGCGAAATGCGCTGCCCGAGGCGAAAAGAATGAGTGCCCCGGACGACAATTTCGTTTCCTCGAGGAAGGCTCGCACTCTGATAAGAGATAGCGCGGGTCAGAGAGGGCATTGCGCAAACGATAAGAACTTGATGCAGGTACAAAATGCGTTGGTTTGGAAAATTTACGAATTCGAAATGCAAAAGGATTTATAATTTAACTAAAAATATACAGGTTAAGCCTGAAATAATTGGATAAATGGCGAAACAATTAGGCTAAGCCAAAAAATTGTTTCACTCCCCACGGCCAAAAGAAATAAAAAGGTTTAAATATGAAAACATTAAAAAAATGTAGCGAACCAAAGAATTTCAGAATGAGATCGATGATGCCAACACACAAAGCGAAACGCTATCGAAAAATCCTCTTTCGAGAAGATAAGCCAAGGGAAACAACCCTTATAAGTCGGCTTAAAAATAACAGGGGCACCACATAGGACACCGCCAAAAAAAAATAGACGTTCTGCCTAAACCGGACAGAAGCCTAAAAAAACTGATAAACACAGCAAAAACCGACTGCATCACATAGGACACAATCCACCTTCCTACAAACATCCGAAAAACTCACAAAAATCCGAAAAACGCGCACCGCATCATCATCACTCACTCCAAATCTAAAGTAACCCAACATCAAAAAGTATGAGAGTAAAAAAATTATCTTAAAAAATGAAACACAGTAAGTACTGCGAAAAAAGATTCGGGTGAAAACCCAGGATAACATCCTAAAAACCATAACCGCCCCGAATTTAGGTAGAGACCCCAGAAGCCGGAGGGAACAACCGCAACACCACCAAACCCCGCTCGGGCATTCAGCCAGTCGTCGCAGCTAGATGGAAAAGGCGCGCCGATGACGGACTGAATGTGGCTCCCTCACTGAGTCGGATGGCAACACAATCGCTCGCCCCAACCCCCAGAAATCTCCACAAGGCCGAAAAAACCAACCCAAATAACAATAAAATGAAAAAACCCGAAACAAGTATAAAATCAAATAAAAAACAACATAGCTAACAAGCCATGAACAACGATTTGAAAAACAAATCGGTCAAGGTACTAAGCGAACACAAGCACGGATGGAGAAAGCACTCTAAAAAATATCCCAAAATATGGAAAGAAACGAGCCCAACTGCTAGCGTTGCTTAGAGAGAGAACAAGATGACGTTGCTCCTCAACAGTGACCTTCCCTGCATGCCCAACCTACCACCCTATACGTTACAAAGGGGAAGAACTAGATGATGGCGTTCCCAAACAGTGACCTTCCCTGCATGCCCAACCTACCACCCTAGCAAGAAACAAAAAGCACAAAAAACAAGTTTTTAAAAGAGACACTGTAGGTGTTTCCACGGTCACAATATCCTATAATACCATAGTCCAAATCCAAATAAGCGAAGCGCTTTTGAAAAAAAATCCTCAAATGAGACGGAAGTAATGGTAAGTAAAAAGGAAAGTGAAAAGCACTAGAATGCAAAATCCATAGGGAACATACCCTACAGCAACTTTTAAAAACAGAAGAGAAAACGGGACATAAGGAAAAGAGAAAAGGAAAGAAGAGGAAAATGAACCAAAAAACCAGAGTTCGGAAAAACTCACGCTGCCACACCCACTCATCCAAGCTTCGACTGGCTAGGTCTACTATTCCATGCCGTGACCCGGGTTTACGGAGACATGGACACGCTTAAAGAAGAGAAAACACAAGGAAAGCAAACCGCGTTCAATCGCAAGGAAAATCCGCACGCAAACAGATGCATAAAAAAACGCAAAAAAAATTGCATAAAACAATGCGTAACAAGATGCAATAGCGCATCAAAATCGACGCAAAAAATATCCCCTGTCACGTCTGACAGAAGAAAAACCTGCACCACATCGGACACAGAAAAAAATATAGACACCCTGTTTACACCGAACAGGGGCCTAAAACAAGGACTGCCTCACATCGGACGCAGCCAACCAGCACAAAAATTGCATTCAAAAGAAATGCATAATAACGCATTCAAAAAAATTAATAGCCAGAAATACAACCCGGAAACAACCCGTCGAAACCCTTAGTAAACACAAGTACGGTGAGGCAAGTAAATAAAAATCCCAAAAATGGAGTAAACTACACCAAACCGCACAAGTAATTCACGCAGGCCCTCGACCCACCGATAGGCAACCAAAGGAAAGATAAGGAAAAAACCAAACATACTACACTACCAAAACACACACGCAACCAGTCAAAGAAACCATTCAGAAACGTCATTCACCAAAGCATACCCTTTCAACAAAGTCCATCACACTACCCATAAACATACCGCTAAACCAATCATTCGTCAAGAAAGATGAGGGAAGAAAAGTCAATAAACAACCGAAGGAAAAGATACGTAAAGAAAGGAAAAGAAAAGAAAGTCAAATATAAATACGTGCACTGCAACAAGATGAAATTTACAAAATGCATAAGAGGTAAAAATTTAAAGAGTACAAAATTAAATATCCACTCTATAATAAAATCCTATGTTGGTCTGTGTGTAAGTTCGGATGTCCGCCGTTTTTTCATTTTGACTGGACGTCCAGGGAAGAGCCCCGAAAGCCCACATGGAGAGGGGCGCAGTCCCGGGGGCCCCTTTGGAGAGGGGCGCAGCCCCGGGGGCCCCTTTGGAGAGGGGCGCAGCCCCGAGGGCCCCCTTGGAGAGAGGCGGAGCCCCGAGAGCCCACTTGGAGAGGGGCGCAGGCCCGGGGGCCCCGTTGGAGAGGGGCACAGCCCCGGGGGCCCCCTTGGGAAGGGGCACAGCCCCGGGGGCCTTCCTGGAGTGGGGCGAAGCTCTGAGGGCCCCTTTGGAGAGGAGCGCAGCCCCGAAAGCCCACATGGAGAGGGGCGCAGTCCCGGGGGCCCCTTTGGAGAGGGGCGCAGCCCCGAGGGCCCCCTTGGAGAGAGGCGGAGCCCCGAGAGCCCACTTGGAGAGGGGCGCAGGCCCGGGGGCCCCGTTGGAGAGGGGCACAGCTCCGGGGGCCCCCTTGGGAAGGGGCACAGCCCCGGGGGCCTTCCTGGAGTGGGGCGAAGCTCTGAGGGCCCCTTTGGAGAGGAGCGCAGCCCCGAAAGCCCACATGGAGAGGGGCGCAGTCCCGGGGGCCCCTTTGGAGAGGGGCGCAGCCCCGGGGGCCCCTTTGGAGAGGGGCGCAGCCCCGAGGGCCCCCTTGGAGAGAGGCGGAGCCCCGAGAGCCCACTTGGAGAGGGGCGCAGGCCCGGGGGCCCCGTTGGAGAGGGGCACAGCCCCGGGGGCCCCCTTGGGAAGGGGCACAGCCCCGGGGGCCTTCCTGGAGTGGGGCGAAGCTCTGAGGGCCCCTTTGGAGAGGAGCGCAGCCCCGAAAGCCCACATGGAGAGGGGCGCAGTCCCGGGGGCCCCTTTGGAGAGGGGCGCAGCCCCGAGGGCCCCCTTGGAGAGAGGCGGAGCCCCGAGAGCCCACTTGGAGAGGGGCGCAGGCCCGGGGGCCCCGTTGGAGAGGGGCACAGCCCCGGGGGCCCCCTTGGGAAGGGGCACAGCCCCGGGGGCCTTCCTGGAGTGGGGCGAAGCTCTGAGGGCCCCTTTGGAGAGGAGCGCAGCCCCGAAAGCCCACATGGAGAGGGGCGCAGTCCCGGGGGCCCCTTTGGAGACCGCGCAATAGCGCGCGCAGCCCCGTTTGAAAAAACGTTATAAAACTTTCAAAACTTCCTATCTCTAGGAACATTACTCGTTTTCACATTGCTTTTCTACATTTAGCTCTCCTGTCAAAACTGTCAACTGTCGTAAACGCCCTCTGCGGTTAAATAACTAAACTGTAACTGTAAATCTGTAAACGTCAGATCAATGATTCAATCGTGTTGTTATTACAGCGAGTATAGAAAGCGCCACTCCAGTCGATAAATAGTAGGTACTAAATTTTCAAGTTTTTAGTTTAAAAGAAAAAGTAACAAAAATGATACTTATAGTAACAAAGTAACCAACTAAATGGAAAAGTATCAATTTTGTTACAAAAGTAACAACTTTCACAACCCTGCACAGACCGCGTCTTCGAGCTCAACACCCGAATTCGACCGTAAATTGTGTCTTTGGCCCGGAATCGATCCCATGACGTCCAAATTTCCAGACAAAACACTCCACTACTGCGCCATTCTGCAGAATCCATTCTAGACAGACCAGTCTAGACAGTTGACACGTTGCAGCTTCTCCAGTCGATAAATAGTAGGTACTAAATTTTCAAGTTTTTAGTTTAAAAGAAAAAGTAACAAAAATGATACTTATAGTAACAAAGTAACCAACTAAATGGAAAAGTATCAATTTTGTTACAAAAGTAACAACTTTCACAACCCTGCACAGACCGCGTCTTCGAGCTCAACACCCGAATTCGACCGTAAATTGTGTCTTTGGCCCGGAATCGATCCCATGACGTCCAGATTTCCAGACAAAATACTCCACCACTGCGCCATTCTGCAGAATCCATTCTAGACAGACCAGTCTAGACAGTTGACACGTTGCAGCCGATTGTTCTCGAACCTTCCACCGTTCTAGACAGCTCGAGCAGACGCGCCCGCTGATTCGAGCGATCATTCGCAGCAGAGAACGGTCGGGTCTTCTCGGTCCGTTTCGACGCAATTCAAACAAAGATGGACGACGACATAACAATTGAGAACGTAGTGCAGAGAGAGGGAGATGGAAATGAGATGTTGCCGGAGTTTCACTTCGAGGTGCCGTTGGAGAGAGAGAGTTTTGAGAGAGCAGCCCCGTCTGCGGTAGGAGAGAGAGGTTTTCTGGATAATAGCGTGATTTATCACTACATTAAACAGATTTTTTACAACACCAACCCCATGACCAACCAAAAAGTGACGATTGACTAATCCTACTAACCTAATCTTGCTGATGTACTACCTAATGGACGTTTTCCAGCCAAGATGTAATTAATCCACTAACCCCACTAACCTAACTAATCGTAACTAATTCACTAACCCCAGAGAGAGGGAGATGGAAATGAGATGTTGCCGGAGTTTCACTTCGAGGTGCCGTTGGAGAGAGCGCAATTTGCGCGCGAAGCGTCGTTTATTGATAAATAAAGACATCCAGGTAAACACAGCTGATGTTACTACCAAAATCGAGCCCCATAGCGTTGGTCGCCAGTGAAACAATAAGAAAGCCGACCTGCGATTAATTAATAAATAAGCAATGGTAGTAAAAATCGCAGATCAACCCCCCTACCATTTATACACCACGGCAGCTCTGAAAAACTCTTTCTTTACTCACCGCGATGGCCGACTAGCTCAAATATCGGCGGCCTTAGATCGTAGGTTCAGATCATCAGCTATGTACCCTGGAATGTCTTCAAAAAAGGAAAGGAAAATGGAAATGGGCGCCAGAAATCAAAAGATTTCAAATAACAAGAAGAAAAATAAACTACAAGTGACTAGCGTTTAATTAATCATTAATAAAAGTTTTGAAGAGTCAGTAACAAGTAATCAGGATAATTAAAATGTAAATAATGTAATAACAACATTGTGCGTTAACTGAAGGTTGCGACACGCATAAAATTAAGAACCCCTTTCGGGTTATTTTAATAACTTTAACAAAAACACTCGTGGGATAAGCTTATCACAGTCATCTAATAAAACCTTCTGTTAGGCTATTGAAAATAAATAGCGTGACTGTACCTTTTACATAGGGTCGAAACACACATCAAAAATAGCAAAATTTATAACTGTGCATAATTAACTATAAGCATGAAAATTTCAAATATTAAAACAAGAGCATGTATGAAATTGAATGTTACATTTTAATAATTGCAAAACGTATTAATTTAAGTTTTAAATATTGACGGGTTTAAAATGTATAAATGGAGAAACCACTTATCAAAAACACGATAAATCTCGGAACAGCACAACTAACCTCGCAAAATAAGCTGGACGTGAACGGCTACAACCCTTGTTGGAATCGCCAAGGATGCGCAGAAAATTGCTGCAGAAGCATCCCAAAAAGGCAGCAAAAGCATCTTCAAAAGGCCGCAAAACGCCGAACCCAGCAGGTGTCGAAAGTGCGATAAGGCTTGGCCTCCGAGATAAACTCGTTGTTTAAACGGAACTGGTAATTAAGAGCTAAGAAAAATCTAATTACTATGGGGATAATAAGACAGAAAAGCGCAATCGTACCTGATAATAATCAGCCCTTAGAAAACACATTGCTCATTGAAATTGGTTGAGCGCACGTAATTTAATATAATTAACATAAAATCTCGGCCGCGCGAAATGCGCTGCCCGAGGCGAAAAGAATGAGTGCCCCGGACGACAATTTCGTTTCCTCGAGGAAGGCTCGCACTCTGATAAGAGATAGCGCGGGTCAGAGAGGGCATTGCGCAAACGATAAGAACTTGATGCAGGTACAAAATGCGTTGGTTTGGAAAATTTACGAATTCGAAATGCAAAAGGATTTATAATTTAACTAAAAATATACAGGTTAAGCCTGAAATAATTGGATAAATGGCGAAACAATTAGGCTAAGCCAAAAAATTGTTTCAGTGTCGGCACCTGTGTGACTCCTACTACTCTTTATTTGGTTCTTTAGTCTTTATTTGGCGAAGATGTAATCTATTTGAAATTTTTTCTCGCCAGGCACTCATCACGGTTATTGTTTTCCTGGATGGTGTTTAAACAGCGTGTTGGCTATTACTAGGTTATGCTTTGCACAGAATTAGACGATCATCTCTCTCATTGCATTTGGATACCTTTTGAAAATGGGGGAGAGAGGATGAAACACTTCGTTTGATAGCCCCTGCATTGGGGTGTTAATTTATAAGATGTCTCGTACGCTTTAGCATGTTTATAAATTAATTGCTCTGTTAATTCACCTAGTTAGCACAGTATACAGGATGTCCCAAAATTATACCGACAAACTTTGAGGGCTTATAGAGGACGTTGAAACGTAACAATTTTGCATTTAAACCTTTCGTGTAAAGCCCTCTCCGTCGAGTGACACCCGCTCAAAGGGAAGGGTTAAAATAGTTTTTTGTCATTTTACTGGCCACTGGAAAATAGTATTAAAGTAAAAATTTGCAAATATGTTTTACCAATAGTGGACTTATTTAAGATTTTTTTTTAGTTTGACTTTAAGGGATTGAAATTGTTAACTCTTCTAAACGATTTTATTATAACTTTCTTACAAATAATAATTTTATTATCAAAAAATATATTCTGAAACGCTAATATTTTTTGTGTTAAAACTAAAATTCAATATGATGCACTGCATTTTGCAGAATAACTGCGCAGTGCATCATAGTGTATTTTTATATAAAGAATATGAGTTTGATGAAAAAACTAAAACCTCTAAACACTTTCTAAATAAAGCAAACTTTCTATTACATATTTTTCTATCATCAAATTCTTGTTCGTTAAAAAAATCGAATAAACTACTCTCTTCAGGACGGTAAAATTTGGTTGGGAGGGCTTTAAAAGAACAAGTGTATATACAAAATGTTTATGTTTTAACGTCTTCTATAGTTCTTCTTCGTTATCATTTTTGAACACCCTGTACATGAAACTCTGACTATATCTGCAGGAAGTTGGCCTGCACCTGTAGTATTCTCGGGAATAAAACTGACTTCAAACAGCATACACAAAAAGCCATTAATGACTTTTGAAACACACATATAAAGCCATAAAGAAATTCAGAAATAGAACCTAAAATAAATTGCCATTCCTGAATTTGCATACGTACTTAGTTTCTCTATGGTGCGTATTTCATTCGGCTTGCGAGATTTTCACAACGCAGTTTCGACCGTTTGCTTATCGCTTAAGCTGCAATCGTTTTCTGCATCAGGTTACTTTCTGATTCTCTAGGTCTACGAATTGCAACGTTGCCCTCGAACTGGATTCCGTCACAAACCTTGAACGGTACGACGCGTAGAAATTTTCCACGAAACATACGGCTTTCTAGCTCTGGCGCCACTATGTCGGTTGACGTAATAACCGGGACGTCACTAAACCCATTAACTGTTTTAGAATTTCTGTACTTACCTAGGACGCGATTAAAATTACACTTACTTGAAATGTAAGAAATGGTTTGCTGCAAACTATTTACTGCAAGACTTTTCGCCGCTTCTTATTTAGCTCGTTATATGGCGATTCGGCACTGTGAGTAGCCTACACACGTGTGACTGTGGAGATTTTGGGGCTAAGCCCTTTGGCTGTTGCCTACGTTTTCCCTTCCTCAAAGTATTTTGTTTATCACTACACCTACATTCGAGTGCTTCATTCTGTAGAGGCGCATATTTGCGACTTTTAGCTATGCTACATTGGAATGATTAGATCTAGTTAACTATAAGAAAGCCTGGTAATTGACTATACGTATATGTACAGCGACGCCTATAATTGGCCTAACGGCTGTTGGCTGAGTACCAAGGTAAATTTTAAAAAAAGTATTGTAATAAATTCAGGTAAGAACTACTAGATACCTGTAGTAACGATGACCACGCATAATGTGGAAGTGGAAGCTACCTGAAACAAATAAAAACTAAATAAAGGAGTAAAAATTTATATATGACGTAAAATAATTAGTGGATTTGAAGAAGGTATGCGTATAATACATATATTAATATTATTATTTTAAGTAGTGGGGCCATTTACGCAAATATTTGTTTTTTCTTTTCGATGTTAGGAGATTTGCTAGATTTTTAGTAATAATTAACAAATGTATGCCCTAACACCATTTTTTGTTTATAAATCACGCATTAATCAGACAACCAACCTGTGTCAATTTGACTACCGGTTCGAATGATTTTCTAGAAACTATATCTGTATTGCTATTTGATTCAATGAAACTGTTTGATTACTAATTTGTGCAAAAACTTCTTAATAAACAACGAAACTTGAAAACATAAATTGTTAGATCTATAACTTTTCTTAACATTGTACAATTAATATCATTTAAAAACTTCTATTACTGCTAACTGAAAAAGATTTACAAGGTGTTTTTCTTTCGCTTTTCAGCACTCTGGTATTTGGCACACCCACGACGTGATCTTGATTTCCTGCAACGTAAAGTGCACGTCTCTTACGGATGTGTAATGATTTTTTGCGTTTCCATGTAGGCTTGCCCGATTATACGTTGTATTTTCCTTGTTAACACATCGCATTTGAACAAGACTGCATGTTAAGTCCTCATTAAATATCTGAATCTATCACAGGTGCTCCTTGACAGTCGCATGACGATCCCCAGCGGAATCTTTGCTTATAAGTAACAGTTTTTCATCTCTCTTTGTACATGATTCGATTATAGATTGTGGTCATTTTCTGGTCTGCTAATCCAGTAGGTTTTATGCTGGTCGCAGATCCAATCATTTACTGTAGTGATAAAGTTAAAGGAGATATTGTCTAAGCTTTGAGGTCTAAAAGTCTAGGAGGATTTCTTTGTTCTCCAGCATCTTTCCACCCTTTTGATGAGATGGTGGGGCGCTGTTTCTGCTGATAACCTTGCTCTGCAGGCAAACTGGCCTCGACGAAGGAGACTGTTTTTCAGTAAATCGTCTCTAATATGTTTGTCGAGCAGTTTCCCATTGTCTTAAGTACAAAGGACATAAAACTAATAGATTTCTAAGCTTTTGCCCGAGAGTAGTCAACTCGACCAACTCCATACTTAAAATATTTAAGAACCGTACTAGCTCTTAAAACCATACAAATTCTGACGATTAGAAGATTTGGCCGGTTCTGCAGCATACCTGGAGCTATCTCATCAGGTTCCGATGATATAAAAGGTTGAAATAAGTTTATCGTCTACCTGATTTTCGAAAAAGTTTACTTTCCTTGATATCCTCTTTCTAGGTGTGCCAAACCTCCAGGCTCTGCCAATCGAAGGGTGCGCTTGTTCCACAATGTGCAAGCCAGGAAAATGTACCCAAAAAAGTACGGTCAAGATATTTATGCCTGTCTTCTCCTGTATTCTCGTATTATGTTGTTCTTTAAATATTCTCACACAATGCCTTCTCCATGAAGCTTTCAGTGTCTTATTATACTTAGTTAGGATCTCGTATACGTTCAGCTGCTTAGTGGCTAGATATCTGGTAGACCACCATGTACGTATTGTGTCTTAATATTACTTTTGTTAACTGTTGTCTGTTGTCTGTATTACTGAATTGTGAGCTTGAACTTCATCTTGTTTAAATCCCTTACCTCAACATTTCCGCAATAGTCATAACAAATATCTTCTAAATCAGTCTGCAGCAGATGTGAACAATGTACTTTTATTTTCTGAATTGAATATTTTACATTATTGATTCTGCCACTGAACTAATTAACATGATGTGGATTTGTTCAATAGAGTTGATTGGCCTAATTTAATAATAATAATTGTTGTAAATATATTAGCAGAGTTGCTATTGCAATTAAAATGAAGAATACAAAATCAAAACTTTACGTTTTGTAAGGTGGTTAGATTATCCAGAGAAACGGTTCTTAAGGTGATGCACATTTTCTGTTCTTTAGTGAAATCTCCATCTCTTATGTTTACCAGATCCGCTTGATGTGCATTCTTATTTTGAATACACAATAGATAAGAGTATATTCATGTAAGTTACACATTTCACTTGCACTCTCATTTAGATTGTTCATAATTTAACTGCATTTCCATCAAAATGAGAGAAATTTATTATTGACATCGCATTGTTCATTGTGTCCATTTTTAACGATTTTTACGATAATTATTCTTCTCACATTAATTATCTGAAAACAGTTGACTGTTCAGTAATGACATTACAACAAAATCGGACTGAAATAGAAAAACATAATTGTTATTAAAAATTAGAGATTAGAGCTCTGATGTAGTTAATTTTGTAATGAATGTTCAGTATATATTTTATAGTAGCGACTTTGTAATTGATAACTATAAAATATAAATGTCAGATTATAAGGCAGCAACTGTAGAATTAGTAAAATAAGTAGAAATGATTAGTTTGCACGTTTGTGTAAATAATAGTCTGTCTTCGTCAGTAGTTGATATTCGCTGTTAAAAACAGATTTTGTTGTCCCAGTATTTTAAAAACGTGGCATAAATTGTCGATAGTTAATATTTTTAAAGTAAATCCAAAAAATACTGTAGTGAGAAAAAAACCTCTGGTTGTGTTTTAGTTGTCGGATATTGCAAATCTTTTACAACTATTTGCTTCTAATCTTTATTAAATCTGTCCGAATACTAGAGTTTTACTATGTGATAAATTTTAATGTTTTTAAAAAAATTACTTGTAGTTATAGTCCGTGTAAAGAAATTTCAGTATCACGTGATATTTGACGTCATAATCCTACCACCATAATATTTTTAAAAATGCGCAATTTTATTGTAAAAAGTATGTATTATTGATTAACAAGCAATCCAGTGAGACAAATGTCTCATTTAAAAAAACAAAAAAGACCGTTTTTCAAATAGAACGCGTATTAAATAAAAACTGTATCCAGACCTGGAAGGTGTCAAAGTGGTTGCCTAACCGATAGACGTTTTAAGGCGCAGAGGGTCGCAGCTCCGTTTGGCTGCTGAAACATTTTTATTTAATACGCGTTCTATTTGAAAAACGGTCTTTTTTGCGATTTCTCGAAAACCGGAAGTGTCAGTGACTGAAATTCGGTTCCTGAGCTGACATGACCATTCCAAACATATAACTTTAATAACTTTTTTCTCTATCTCTTACGGTTTGGCTGCTGAAACAGCGTCCCAGACGGACGGACAGACAAGTCTATTAGATAAAGGATATGGCTGCTTTTCTGGTCTGGGTTGCCAAAATTAGGGTTCCTCGATAACATTTGACGTTGACATTGACGTTTTATTAAGTTTAACAATAAAATATTTAAGAAACCAGGTAGCGCAGTTGGGAAAGTGCTACGCTTGAATTAAGCAAGTCCTCGGTTCGAATTCCGCAAAAGCCGGAATTTTTCGCAGGCTTGGTGATTCGAATCTGCTAAATGAGACTATTCACAGTTGGGCACAAAATGAACTGCGTTCTACTCAGAATCAAAGACCTAAAAGATAAAGTAACAACGTCCACACATCACCAAGACACACACCTAACACACAATGGTTGCTACGCAAGCACGAAAGGCACGCTCCCACTTTGTAACTCGCAACTTGGAGCAAGTTGAGAAGTACACCGCCAGATGCTAGCGTACAAAGCACAGTCTCTACACCGCCAAGGTAACAAGATGTTAACATACAATAAATAAAATATTTAAAACTACTTTAGTGGCTATGTGTAACTAGTTCATTTTGTAATAAATAAATTTACAAAAACACCTTCTGTTTCATAATACTGATTATTTTGTTTTGTAGCGATATCAGAAGACTGGATTTAGTTAAGTTATCTTGTATAATTTCGATAATAAAAAAATCGATTATATTAGAGTAATTTTACTAGGCAACACATAACTTTTGTCAACTTGATGTTGTTTTCATGGAGACGTCTTTTAGCTAGGTTAATATAAACAGCTGTCAATAAAATATTTATTTCTTCCTAAATTTATTCAAAAAATAATCAAATCGAATACGATGCGGCCGGATTATATAACGTGTCACACGTGTCAAAATTTTATTATTGTGGAACAAATTATCGACAATATAACCCGATAATACCGAAGTACTTATAGTATTACTACTGATTATACCACTCCCTATAACATCAACCAATGAAAAACGGTAAAAAAAATGCATAGCTACGCATGTACTAACTTCTGATAATGTACATAGCAACGGTGATAATCATATCCCCCTTTCACTAATAACTGATAGTCAACTACCTTCACAGACATCGCGTTATCTGCTGGAAGTACAATCGTCCTAGCAATCACACTAACTGTACTTTTAATATTTACAAATAAACTGTTCAAACGTTGTTTATTGACTCGTGATGTAATCTAGCCGAATGTAACTCGTGTCTTCCTGACTATCAAATTATTTCTTATTTCACTCGATATATTGTTTTAAGCAATCACACTCGTCCGTCGGATTCGCGTGATTGCCAAACAATATATCTCGTGTAAATAGAAATTATTATTTGCTAATCAAGAACCCACTAGTTGCATTATATGTGATAATTGTTAACCTCATATCTTGTAAACCAATCATATTTCAAGTATAGAATCATATGCACCAATCACAAGTAATAACGGAATTGTTACGTTGAATATTTTCGATAATTTGTTTTATGTTTCAAAGAGACGTGTTGTGAGCATCCCGATGATAAGTATTTTTTCTAAGACTCTAACATCATCTGCGATTGAAGGAGTGTTGATTCTGAAATACTCATTTTATACTAACTAGGCCTTCATGTTTTGGTGTTTTTCTGTTAAATAAAAATTTCTAAGAATATTTCTGTTTATGTTTTGAAGAGACGTGTTGTAAACATCCTCACAATAAAACTTTTATGAGACACTAGTATCATATCATTTAATGAATGCTGTTTCCGAAATATTTGTCTTTTAATCACCAGATCTTAATGATTTTGTCCCTTCTTGGTTCGTTGTCACCCTTGTTAACATCCCTACTACAGGGGCCTGAGCCATTTCGCTTTGAGAAGATTTTAAGCATTAAGACCCCACGATTGCCAAAGCCTGATTAAGTAATTCTAGTAAAGGCCATTTAATTATTGGAGTTTAGACCCTGACAATCTGTTTCAGCTTTCGAAGTGAAGTGTCGTAAGCATTTTCACGATACGGACACTAGTAAAATCTATGGGTAAAGCAATCTGTTTCCGAAATACTTGTCTTTTACTCAAAAGACTTTCTTTGTTAAGTGCTAGTTGGATAAATATATTATAAAAATGCCTTCCTATAAAATTATTGAAATGTGGGAAACAATCTATTACTTGTTAAGATCTGAAATCATTTTAGATCAGATACAAAATCTTTAACTAAAGAAGGCCAAATACTTACATCAGGAAAGTGCAAACGTGTGGGTTTTACCTAAGCAATTTGAAGAAGAACACTTTGTTTTTGTTACACAAGTCATGCTTTCACGGCTTCCAAAATTAACCGCAACGGACGATTGGGTACGAGCAGTTATGAAAAATGCCATTTTTGCTGTGACACTTTCTGCTTTTTCACGGGAGGCCTGGACTGACTCAAAGCTCGTCTAAGTAACGGAAGCAGAAGGCCGCCTTTCTACAAGGGAAAAAGGGCAATTAAAATGGTTCGGCAAGAAATGGTAAATTTAGAAATAGCTGCGCCTGCGAGCTGCTTGGAATTTCAGGTGAGGTCTGCAGCAGTAGCAGAAATATTTAAGCAAGTGGAACAATGAATATATTAGATGCCACACAAACCGAATAAAAGAGCGCGAACAATGGCGATATAAACAATGTGTCGCGGGATTAAAAATCGGAACGGAGGCAGAAAATAATATGTATCGTCGTGACTCAAAAGTATTTCAGGCAGAAGTCCAGCTGCATGCGCGCTGAAAAATCCGATTCGCGGCCGCAGCGCCCCGCGGAAGACGCATTAATGAGTTTTTTAACGGGACCGTAATCGAGTGCAAAGTGTTCTTCCGTATCATATAATCATGCACGTCCAGGGCCACCTACAATCTCACGCTTTGGAGCTGGTTATTAGAACTAAGAGCGCCGCGGCCGGGCACTAGCCAGCGCGAGTGCGCTTAGGATGCCTTAGATTTATTATGTAAAATAGAGTTATTAAGGGGGCATTCATCATGTGGACGTGGATTATTGATATGTTGCGGCCATAAATTTTTCTCGGCGCTTGATCGGAGGAGGCGGGAGGGATTTAATTTACCCGAGCCTTGGGCTGCCAGAAAATTCCTTGTTGGATGCTGGGTTTCTAGGCTTCGGTGTGCAAAATTTCAGGCTGCATTTCTTAATCTAATCGAAAAATGTAGCCGCATAAATCTTGTTACTATAAATAACTTAATAAAGTGTTGGACATACGATGCAGACAGCAGAGAGAGATTACTACTTATTTTAACAACAATTGCTAAGTATAAAAATATCATACTGTTTTTTCTGCATTCATTGTATAATTCCTTTTATTGATTTAAACTCAATACTAAAACCATTTTTCGTAGTTGCAAATGTTGAATTATTTAAGGAAGAAGATATTCTTGTACAAAAGAATTAGGTAACTAATGGCATTTTTTAAATTCATTTCTAGTTGGCTGACTTCAGAATGAATACAACTCGTAATTGAAAATTGTGTAATTAATTTTAATAATAAACCTTCCGCTACATGTTAATTACTAGAAATTGAGGTTCATAAGTTTTCTATGAACTGCAATAGCGCGTACACATATTCTGAATTAATGTAAAGATATTACACCATTGATAGGAATTATAATATAGCTATCAAATGGTCAGCGAAATTAATTAAATTCTTAAAACACCGACAAACATAAATTATTTAAAGATTCTTTAATTCAAAATATATTTTATTTAATATTGCTTACTTGAATGTATTTTTTTTTAATAAATTGTTGCACAATTGGAAAGCCATATCGTCAAATACAAAATATTTATCTACTTTATTTTCATTGATTTTGTTATAATTAGGCACTAGAATGTAATTACTTTATATTTGTGGTTTATGTACTGTGACAACTTGAAATTACTTTACAATGTGTAAATCTTTGCCTTCTGTACTTGGAAATTTTTCTTCTCGCCTTCTAGTTGAATAACCTAAGAACACATTAAAATTGACAAAGGGCACTGCATCAATATCCGTGAAACTATTTCATTCATAGACTAATAATAAAACAACCTAAGCTGTAAGCTATCGCAAATAAAGAAAATAAGTTGCTATACAATTGGCAACGCAAGTACAAAAATTCGCACGCATCCTGTGAGGCAGAGTGCGGAAAAATCAGAGCTATGCAAGCAAAAAGGCTAACTACTACCCCAAATACTAGCTTGAACTTAAATGTGACAGCGTCATACAGGACGTGGCGGTTTCTGTCTTAAACTCATCATGCTTTTTATGACTACTCAAAACAACGGCTTGTATTATGCTCCTGACAAAGTTAAAATAACGAGTTACAATATCGATTTACAAATAACCATTATTTTAGCATTATATTATCTCGGGCGATCCGCTAGTTACAACCTATTGCCGAGTGACGTTTACAAATCTAACCTCTGCAGCTAAATTTGTAGTACAGTAGCTGTTGTTTTGTGGAATACAGCTAGCCTGTAATCTGGGTAAGTTTAACTGTCCTAAAAGGGCTTAAAAGCATAACTGAATGTTAAATTACGTTACAAAGGTACGCAAACTTAAACGTAGCACTCAATTCAATAACACGAATATCTAAGATCTCATACCACGAGCGGGGCTAGTACAGCTGCCACAATAATTTAATCTACAATTATATGAGGCGCAATACGAATTGAACGGTAGGCCCTAATGCTACCTATACAATTAATTTACTATAACAAATACAGAATGAAATGACTACAATGAACTAGGCGGTTAGTTCGCTAACATAAATACACACCCCAAATCATGTTTCGTACGATTCACACAGATGCTGCTATCCAGGGCCGAACGCAGGCCACCAGCTCCAGAATAGGCGCCGACTTCCAGCAGCATAGCGAGTATCGCAGGGAGGACGGCGCCCAAATACACATAGCACCAATCAAGGTAACAGAACCCATTCCAGCTAACAATTCATTTCTCGGGGTGGAATAAAATGGCTACAAATACAAATTTTCCAGATAGATTACGGCGCTCAAAAGAGGAGATCGTAGGCAAACACCAATTACAAACCTTAAAGGTGTAATGCAGCCATCTCGTTGAGCCAGGCGTGCAAAGAATAAACGTCCCATCAAAGCCGTCTAAGACGAAGCGAATGCCGGTGATATCAGCATCAATCTCCGGAACATTCTAACAGGGGTAGCGGAGCCTTTATATCCTTCCAACAATAAAGATGGCTATCAAAGCCGTGAGACTAGGCCCCCAAAGGAAGCGCTTCAAACTTACACGACGCAAGACTTGCCAGGAAATGCCAGAAAAATGTTCAAAACCAGCCCAATTCAGCTTATCAAAGTGCCAAAAATTGGAAAGTTGGCCAACATAAAAACCAAAGAATGCAGCTGAAAAACAGAACTGTTCCTTTTATGCAGAACTAAAACTGATGGTATTTGGGTTGCCTAGATTATAGGTAAAATATTGTATTTTTAGGAAATAAATGTAATTTGACAATTCTGGTTAATTAGTTCAATTATTCTAAGAAAAATTACAAAATGAGCGTAACATCGTCAAAACCTCTGGTATCTGCCAAAGATGATCTAAAATGCCTATCCTTATTCAACGTTGAATTATAATAAGTGCCCCAGTGTGTCAAATGCCAATGGTACGGTGATACGAAAAAATACTGTCTCTTAGCCCGCTTTGTTTTAAGTGCTCCGATGAGCATGCAACTAGCCAATGCTTTGGTAAACGCCGCAACAAAGATGTCTCGGAAAATTACAAGAGGTTTTCAGTTTGTAAACGGCTTCAAACGAAAATATTTTAACTACTACGAAAAAAGCTGATATACATATGTGCATGTGCAGCATTTCAAAAGTGACGTTCAATACTTAATATCATATACCTAAATGTATAAACAAAGTACAGACCATCCAAGCCTCTAATAATCTTCAAAACCATCTATTCGCTAACCAACAGCAATTCTAAAATAATCGTGAGCAAATAATGACAAAGATGATGGAGAAGATGGACAATATGCTTGACCGGCTAGAAGCTACATATTGTTGTAGTTATTATTAAGTGTGTAATATTGATATTATTTATTGTTTAAATAAATTATTCTATCATCTCAAAGGGTAGGGTTTCTACATCCTAGCAGATATTATCTTTTAGTATAAATTATTGGAAATACATTTGCTATCAACTTAAATGTCGTGGTATCTTTTTAATAGTTCATTTGTAAACGCCTTGAAAAAATTATCATTTAACCACTGAGACGCTATAATAGTGGATATTTTAACTAATGGACACCAAATTTAAATATGGCGATACAACCTCACAATTTCGCAAAACAAATTCGCTATTTTTCGACAAATTATCAGTGATTACGTAATTAAAGCATTGCTTAGATGATAACAATAACAGTAAGTAAATACACGTCACAAAAAACACACAGATAGCGCGTCTGCCGGAAATGCACAAAAAAGCGAGAGCACTTGCAAATTACTAAATTCAGTCTTTTGGGATACACTTTCCCGACCTTTATGTTGCTTTTCCAATGGAAACCTTTGGCTTTACTCGAGCTCCCAGCAAATCCCACAATTCCTCGGCCGCTCCTTCTCCGTTGGCCCGCTTATGCCTTGCAGAACGACTCCTGTAGCTCGACCACTCCGAAATCGCCTCCAATTCAGTTGTTGCTCCACACCTAGGGTTCCAACTGCTTCCCACGAAGGTCGCTGCGTACCTTTAGCTTACAGAGCTCCAACTACACTGTTCAAACTTTATATACAGCCGTGGAAAACTAGCTACCACTCGATGCACAAATTAAACACTTTTGATAAACTTCCGCAAAGGTGCTACGAATTAATGCAACCCACTACAGCCTACCTAAAAGATATAGAATTAATTTAAAACATATTGAATTGGAAAAAGAGTATTTATTCACGTATTTGTAATTATTTATTAGGGAAGCCAAAATTAACACCACTTCACAGCATGGCTTCCTTTCACCAATTGTTGGTTTTCTTTGGATCCTACATTGTTGTACATTATTTACAAGCATGCTCTGATTACATTTTATTGACCAAATCAAGGCTAACACTATTTTTAATACTTTTTTACAAACTATTTATAGGCCAATGCTATTTTATACAATGTGCAAAAATTAAACTAGCACATTTCTGGAACATTTTATATAATAATATTGATACGCTTAAAATGTTATTAATTGCTATTACAATCATGAAGGTTTAAAATGTGTTCATAGTAATATATTTCTTCTTTTTTTAAAATTTACAAAGCCAGATCAACAAATACAATGTTATGCATGGCAGAATTATAAGAAAAATTGATATCTGATCATTTAACATTGAGGGTACGTCTTCTCATCCTTGGGATGTGACTGGTTGTTTTGAGGGTTGGTGGGATTCTAATTACTTTCGCTATCGCTACTTGTTATGTATATATCTTGCTGCAGTTGGCACTTCAGTCTTGCGTGTATATGTTTTCGTCCAATGTGATAGATAACGGCACCGTGACAGTTGTGTTTATTGGCATGAAACTTGGTGGTTACTTTCTTGATATGTTGATGAATTGTATCAATTCCTAGCTCACGGTGAAGTTCATTGTTAGAGATGAACCAGGAGGCATCCACGGCTATCCTGAGCACTTTGTTCTGAAGAACCTGGATTTTGTTGAGGTTTGATTTAGACGAGTTTCCCCATATCATACAACCATACATTATCAATGGTCGGATTAATAATTTGTAAAGGAGTAACGTGCAATCCGTTTTTAAATTGGATTTTCTATTTATGATCGGATACAGCTGATTTAGCCGGCCATAACTTTGATTCAGTTTCTGAAGAATATGGAATTTCCATATTAATCGTGTGTCGATGTATACTCCTAGATACTTTACTGCTTCATCTGCTTCATTCCATTTTATTTGTATTCCGTTGACACTAACCAGAGGAGGGTTGTTTATTTTTCGTAGTGTAAAGATTTTAGCTACACATTTGGTGTTATTAATTTTGAGATTCCACTGCATGAACCATTTACAAATAGTGTTAACAATGCTCTGAAGATGTGTTATTGCTTCAATCTGAGTTTCTCTTTGGCCTAAGAGCGCCGTGTCGTCTGCAAACATCGCCAGGTTTACCTTGGGGGAACCTTTGAGGAACATCATGCATAAAAATGTTGAACAAAATGAGCCCACGAACACTTCCTTGTGGTGCGCCCGCTTGGATGGTCTTTGTTTTGGACATTTTACCATGAATTTTGACGGCGAATGTGCGGTTGTCGAGGAAGGAGAAAAGCACGGAATTTAGGTAATCAGGGATATTGAGATGGATGATTTTATATTTGAGTCCAAGGATCCATACACGGTCGAACGCTTGAGAGATGTCTAAGAACATCGCTGCTGTATATTTCTTTTGTTCGAACCCTTCTTCAATGAGGTCTGCTATTCTTTGGAGTTGATGTCAGGTTGAGCGGCCACGTCTGAATCCAAACTGAAACGTTGGGAGGGTGTTTAGTGTTGTTATTTCGTGACTTAATCTTTACCAAACTATATTTTCGAACAATTTTGATAGTGTTGATAGAAGACTTATGGGTCTGTAGCTTGAGGTGTTGTGTTTACATTTTCCAGGTTTATGAAACATTAAAATATAGGCGTGTTTCCATTTGGTCGGAAAGTATCCCAGTCTGAGGCAAGCATTGAATAAACTTGCGAGGTACGCCAGGTATTTTTGAGGTAAGTTTTTGAGCATTTTGTTTGCAATTTGATCAGGGCCACTAGATTTTTTGGTTGGAAAGGTTTTAATTATTTGTGATAATTCGTTAGGGCTGGTAGGCTTAATATCATTATTTGGAATCGGAAGGTGAGTTTCTGTAAAATTAATTATATGATTTGCAAAAGTGGGAGGTGGGGAATTTAAAGGGGAAAATGTTGTTTGAAGATGATTGGCGAATACTTTACATTTTTCTTGGTCTGTTACAAGTGTCTCATTGTCAGTGTCGATTGTCGGAATTTCTTGCGGTATACTTAGAATTTTTCTAGTCGTTTTCCACATTCCGGGATCTCCTGGTTCTAAAGTGCTTATATAATGTTGGTGTGAATTAATTCTAATTTCATCTAGTTCATTTTTAATTTTACGTGATAATTTGTTAATCAGGGTTTTAGTTACGGGGTTTTTTGTACGTTGCCACTCCCTGCACTCTTTTCTTTGATCATATTTAGTACATAATTTGGAGGTAAGTAGTCATGTATTGGTCTTTTATATTTGCTTGGCTTAGTGGCTTGTACGCTCGTTTTTACTGCTGTTGTGATGTCTTGTATTCTGTTGTTTATATGTTCAATAGTTTCAAGAGTTACGTGAGTGGTAAGATTTGCATTGCAAGCATCTTTGAAGTGTTGCCAGTCTATTATTCCATTTCCCAATTTCCTTACTGGTTCATACTTATTTGGCGTGGCTTCAATAGTGATAATAATCGGCATATGATCTGAATCTAATTCGGTAATTACTGTTTGATTGATTTGTTTATTGAGTTGTTTTTGTACCACTATAATTATCCAAGATATCCGGTTGGTGGTCGCTTCTGTAGGGAAAATAAGTGTACTCCACGGGTGCTTCGACGATTAGCGCGTGTTTTGCCGCAATATTGAGAAGTTTCTTCCCTGCCGGGTTTGTGACTCTACAGCCCCACGACGTGTCTTTGGACCTTAAGTCTCCAATGAGAAGAGTAGGGTTTAGAGGAAGTGAATAACATTCTCATACCAGTTTCTAGAAGTGGCTTGTTTGGTTGTTTATATGCACTTATTACAATAATTTGGCCACCATTGACAAGTTTTACTTGTATTGTTACACATTCCAGATTAATACATTTCAGTTTCGGCAGTTCGTAGTGAATAGTTCTTTTCTGATTATGATTGCGACTCATCCGCTTGCGAATGTTGAGTTTCTATCATTTCGATAGATTTTATGTCCAGGAATTGATAATGGTTCATTAGGTGCAAGATGCGTTTCTGTGATCGCATGCTATGTGTATTTTGTATCTTACTAAAGAGGCTATCAATATGGAGCGTTGTGATTTAATACCATTGCATTCCAGTTTAAGAAGTTGAGTTTATAGAAACTTTTTTTGATTAGGGTGCATTTCGGAGATTGTTAAAAGGTTTGTTAAAAGAAATTTTTTATTTGTTTATTATATGGTTGGATGAGGTTGAAAATTGATGTGAGGATTTGATTTAAAATAGGTGAGTTTGGTGAAAGGTTGATGTCGGGGAGATTTGGCAGATGTTGAACTGGTAGGGCAATTTTTAAGGGTGTTCGCAAATGTTTTTCTTTGATTTGTTCTCTCTTGTCCTATGGGATTTGGATTATTGGTTGGAGGTATTGTTCTGGTCCTGAAATTCTGTGACTGTAAGGCATCAAGGTAGAATTTGCAACCTTGAAGTTGGCGGGATGGTCTCCTCCACAGTTTACACATTTAGGAGGACCGCCTTTCTTTTTGTCGCAGCTCGAATACATCTCGGGGTAAGATCACAATAATTTTTGGTATGCCCATAGCGTTGACAACGGTGGCATTGGGGAGCATTGCGTGGTTGTCTTCGTGGTTCCACAGTAACAATTGAATATTGCAATTTGTTTATTTTGTAATTTCTGGTGCCTGTTCATTGGCGGTAAGTTCCACCGCACACACTGGTATTGGAATCTTTTCTCTGTTGTAGCGTCTGCATACTTTAATTATAGGGAGCTTGTGTTTATCTAATTCTTCTCGAATTTCTTTTTCTGATATTGAAGGCGGAACGTTTATAATAACTACTGATAGCGGCTTGGTATTTTAATTACGATAGGCATAGAAGTCGATATTATTTTCCTTGTAGTACGCAACAAGATTTCTATAGTCCGTTTCGTTATTAAGATTTATTTTGAGTGAGTTATTTGAGAAAATAGTGGTCAACTCACCTGTTGTTAGAGAATTGATATCCGAGGTGACCTCTTTGTGGTTTAGAGTTCCATTGAGGAAGATTGGTGGTATTTTTGGTTCCTAGTCGATTGTTCTTGTTTTTTGGTAGGCTGATCTCTTTTTGCTTCTTGGCCGGTAGTTCTTCTGTTGACATGGGATCATCGGGATTTTTTGGCTAAAAGGAAAGTAAGGATTTTGTTCTAAACGTGGTTGCTGTAACCACTGGTATTTTTTTGTATGTCGTTGATAGGCGGCGTTAGCTGATCTGATTTACATACTGTGAACACTTCATCTAATGGAAATCATTCATAAAGAAAAAGAATTCGTTCAATAAGTCCTTGATGATCCTTACCAGATGAAACTTTCAACCGAAATTTAAGAATTGCAGAAGTTAAGTCAGATTATCATTCGGGGTAGAAGATTCAACCACCGAGTAGGTTCACAGAGTTGTAAATGACTTCATAAAAGTCCTAGAGAGTAAATGGTTGTTCTCAGTTGCCTGTGTTGACATTTCTCAAGCTTTGATAAGATGTCGCGTGAATGGTTGATCTGTAAACTCAAGACTGACTTACCCACTCCTATTGTCAGATTCTAAAATTTTATTTAAATAATTGGAATTGCCTGAATAAAAATCCCAATGATTGACACACAACATAATCAATATGAGTTTTATAATTTAATTTGGTGTCATATCTTATGCTCAAAGCACATTATTTATTCTTTGCAACACTATATTATGTATTTTGTAATTAAATATTGATTTACAACTGTTTACGGATGAAAACATTATATAACATTTCTTATATTAAAATTTAAATTGTTTTTAACACTTCAATTATAGATATTGATTAGATCTCTTTGTATTTTTTTACAGTCTCCTGACTTTTAATACTATGAAAATATAAAATTTAATATCATCTGCAAATAAGAGACAGCTAACATGTCCTAGTACATCAGGTAAATCATTTATCAAAATTAAAAAAGAGGGTGTCCTAAATTAGACCCTTAAGAAACACCAGAGTGAGCCTCATATTAACCTGACATACAAAAAGTATTTGTAGCAAAACCCAAAAAATGCCATTTACCAAAAGGACGTCGTGATCAACCATATCGAAGGCTTTTTGAAAGTGTGTGCAGGCTGTGCACAGGACGTCAGCTTGATGATTTTGATTTAGAATTTCAGATATTTCATAATTAAATAACAGTGAATTACTAATAAACGATGCCTTGCTAGCTGATTATATTTAGGTACTTTTGAAAATATGAAAATAGCTGTTTTATATAATATTTGTTTGAATATTTTAGCTGGAGCACTAATAACTAAAATTGGCCTATAATTTTCGATATTTGCTTTATCTTTCTTTTTAAATAATGGTGTTACCAAGGCATCTTTCCACATTTATGGAAAACTATCAGTTTCAAGGAATAAATTAATTAAATATAACTAGCAGAAGTTTATCAAGCCGCTTTGCACAACCTTTCACAAGGAACTGAGGTACTCTGTCTACTCCTGCAGATTTTTTAGGTTTTGTTTTTTACTGCTTCTTAAAAGTCTTGTGAAGTTATCATATTAATGGTAAGATTATCTGTCGAATCATTTACACAGTAATTCAATTTATAAGAATACATTTTACTTGAGTAAACCGAATTAAATTATTGACAAAGCTTTCGGCAACTTCCTTTTCAGTTACGTTTTTATCTTTAAATTTAATTGCAAGATTGTGTTGGCCCTGTTGTTGTTGTTGTTGTTGTTTACTAATATAAGACCAAAAGTGATTTATGTTGTTTTTTGGGCGTTCGTCAAGTTCATCAATATTGTCATTACGAGCTTTCCCTATTAGGGATTTAGGACTAGCAGTCCAGTGAGACAAATGTCTCATTTAATAAACAAAAAAGACCGTTTTGCAAATAGAACGCGTATTCACCACACGTACGTATATGACGTCATTGTTGGTAACAAACTACCAGTCGCATTCGCCTTGATAAAATTTGCCTAGAATCTAACCTTAAACGGTAGGATTAGGATAATTATTAAGATAATAATTAGTGTTAGAGACTGAAATTCGGTTCCTGACCTGACATGACCATTCCAAACATATAACTTTCATAACTTTTTTCTCTATCTCTTACGGTTTGGCTGCTGAAACAGCGTCCCGAATGGACAAGTCTATTATATATACATATATGGATTTTTTTAAATTTTTTTTAAATTTGTCATTACACTGTTCTGATAAATAATTTCGCTTACTTAATCGATTTTTTACCTTTACACCATCTACTATTTTCTTATTGGATATTTATTTTTAGCTTTCTTTGTTACGAAAACAGCAGCTTCTGTAGCCATGTAATTAATTGTTTTTAAAGTATGTACTGCTATGTTTACGTCCGTTTCTAAATACAAAGAGTATCAATCTATATCACGGATTGTTTGTGCTAGAAGTAAAAAATTGTAAAAATAATGTAATTCAGATTTATTTATAGTCGGTTTCTGCGAAGAAAGGGTAACTGAGATTGATAATGCAGGATGATAAATATCCTCCGTACCCAATGGAAATTCATTCCTTTGTACTAAACATGGAAACTCGACTTCATATGCATTAACTAAATCTAAAGTTTTTCCAAAAGTGTTTTGAACATCATATAAATAAAGGAGAACGATCCAAACGTGTGTGTCCGTCACGACAATTGCAGCCGCGATGTCCCCCATTTGCGGTTGCATTCATTTCGCCGTCGCCTCGATTTCCTGACTGGGGCGGTGCCCCGAAGGCCCCTTTGGAAAGGTGCGGAGCTCCGAGGGCCCCCTTGGAGAGGGGCGGAGCCCCGAAGGCCTTTTGGAGAAGTCCCCCTTGGAGAGAGGCGGAGCTCCGTGGGCCCCTTGGGGAGGGACGAAGCCCGAGGGCCCCCTTGGAGAGGGGCTGAGCCCCGAAGGCCTTTTGGAGAAGACCCCCTTGAAGAGGGGTGGAGCCCCGAGCGCCCCTCGGAGAGGAAAAGAGCTCCGAGGGACCCGTTGGAGAGGGGCGGAGCCCCGTGGGCCCCTTGGGAAGGGGAAGAGCCCGATGGCCTCCTTGGAGAGGGGCGGAGACCCAAAGGCCTTTTGGAGAAGACCCCCTTGGAGAGGGGCAGAACGCCGTAAGCCCCCTTGGAAAGGTGCGGATCCCTGAGGGCCCCCTTAAAGAGGGACGAAATCCCGTGAGCCCGAGGTGCAGATATCCGAGGGTCCTCTTAAAGAGGGGCGAAGCCCCGGGGCCCCCTTGAAAAGAGGCGAAGCCCCGATGGCCCCTTTGAGAGGGGCGGAACCCCAAAAGCCTTCTTGGAGAGGGGCCGAGCCCCGGGGGCCCCCTTAGAGAGGGGCGGAACCCCGTGAACCCCCTTGGAGAGGGGCGGATCCCCGGGACCCCCTTTGGAAAGGAGCGAAGCCCCAAGGGCCCTCTTGGAGAAGGGCGGAGCCCTGAGGGCCCCCTTAAAAAGGGGCGGAGTTTAGTAACAAAATTATACTAAAGTCAAAATTATTGCTTGGTTAAAATTTATTCTGCATTCGTACTTATTTAATTTTTGTGTATAAAATAACAGAAGTGTACATCAATGATGATACAATATTTATTTTGATGCTTAGGCCGTGTTCAGTAACTGAGCTAATTTAGATAATTTATAAAATGTCAATGTCTTATTTTGACATTAGTAACTTTTTGTCACTAAATATGCGTACACTGCTAAAAATATTCAATAGGACATTGAAACGACTCTTAATGGCGAATTTTAAAGCAACCAATCAGAAACAGGACCAAAATTGACCACACTGTCATTAATATAGGCACTGTACTGTGTACCTGTCAACACGTTAGTTCGTGGTGTGTATTTTTGGGATATTTGTGTGGTGTATTTTGTGTGATCTGCTGTCATCCATGTTGTCTCGAGATGCCATTGTTCCTTTTTTGCCTTCTGTTGGCATGAAACCGGTGACACCAATAACTCGGCAGAAGCCATGAGATTAAGAATCGAAAAATCGATGTAAGATCGAGAATCGAACTGATCTAGAAAATTGGCGAAACTGGCGAAATGTTTAGCAGAGGTTTTTCAAATTTGGCATCTCGAGGCACATACGATGACGTGCTGATCGTATGAGACTTTTTTGACGTGTTTTTTTTTAGATCATGTCGACAATTAGTAGTGCGATGGCTCCTCTTGGAGCCTTTCAACGGTTAGGTGAAAGCAGTGAGCTTCCACCTCACCCCGTGAACGTTCCTCTTGGTTTAGAGGACGGGTATTTCCCTATTTCTTCCTCCACAAAAGAACCCTCTGCTTCCTGTCATGCGAAATGTTGTGTTTTCTGAGATTGTGTAACAAGTGTGTAACAGAACGGAATGGCCCTACGTAATAGGCTTAAAAATGGTGGTAAATTGAATAGGATAGACCGCGCAATAGCGCGCGCAGCCCCGTTTATTGTTTAATAATTTTAAATTGTGAAAATAGAAAAAATTGTAATTCTTTGTCTGATTTGTTAAAATATTCATTTCAATTTCAGCGCTTTTAATTTCAGGAAAGTTAAAGTTACCTACAATGACAATATTTTTATTTAGGCTGTGTTGTTGAATATTGTTATCAATAGTAATATAACAAGGGCGAGACATTCTTACCGATAATTTTGCACACGCCAAGGATCGAGTGCTGGTTGCAATGAAAACTGTCCCGAGGGCAGTTTTCTAAGGGCAACCAGCACGAGGACTCTTGGCACGGGCAAAATTATATGTAAGTGTGTTGCCCGCGTTTGTATTTTAGAGATTATTACGCGAAACCCGTATACGAATTATGATTTAAAATTGATCTAACAATGCCAAAAAAACTCAAATTGCTTGTTTCTTGCATTTCTATTTCTAATTATGACACCATCCAAGAAGTCGATAATCATCCCTAGGGAGCTTATCGCTTGGTAAGCAGCCCACGGGCGCTTATCAGGTAATCAGTTCGGGATTGGTCGATTTTCAAAAATTCATGGTTTTCATTGGTTGATATCAGTCATGTGATAGTTGTGTGTAATAATCTATAAAATTAAATAAGCTGACGTACTTGTAAGTAGATTCACCCCGTGGTATATATTATGTTGATCAGCCTTTATTTAGACAGGGCTTTTTATTATTGTTAAATATTATTTTTGTGTTATATTAAATAAATAAAAATTGATAACCCACAACATAGCTTGTTTTGAATTGTATTGCCTCTCTCTCTCTTGCAGTTGAAATATAATTATTTAATTATCTTTTACTGTAATAAATGTTGCTGTTTCTATATTTTATTCATTTGCAACTAATGAAAAACTATGCCATTGCTAGCAATTTGAAACTCGTATCTGCAGGGTTAGGTTGTTACACTGTTCATACAGTTAACCATTGTATGGAAAATGCTCGATCCTAACGAATGATAGATATTCGTTCTAAACTTGGAATTTTCATGCTTGGCCTGCAGAGGGAGATGGCAGCAATATTTTTTATACACAAATTAATCAATAACAGAGCAGACTGTCCCATGTTGCTGCCCTAGGTGAAAGTATATATTCCGGCTTTGCGATGCAGACCTCGTAACCTGTTCTTCATTCTATTTGTAGAACTAACCCACTTATAAATTCATTTATGATTAGGATTCTGAATATCAGAAATTTAGTACTCTCAGATTCCCAGGTCAACATGTTTAAGGAATCGGTAAAATCTTTTAAAAGCCAAATACGTCAGCACTACTCTACCAAATTTTTATTTGGGTGATAACTTGCTCGGGCTATATGTGTTATGTTTATATTAGCATTAGGACTATTATTATATATTGCATATGTTTTTTGTAATGTAAGCTCGAATCGCAAGCAATATTACTGGGTTTAGATTTCCGTTTTGCTTGATATTATAAATAAATAAATATCTAAATAACCTCAATATATTTAACTATAAACAAATCCATCCGAAAAACACAGAATTTCGGGGTATTGTGACAATAAAATAACCAATAATCAACCAGTTCACCTCAAGTAAATTATTACAATGCTTTTATAAGATTCAAGTAGTTTGGCTAACCTGGATTTTGTTTTTAAAGTGAAAAAGGGCGCCAACCCGCATTTGTTTTTCCTCCAAGGAACTCTTATCCCGCTCTCGGTCTCCGCGAAGGGACGCCAAGCTTGTATTTGCTTTATGGAAAGGTTTTATCTGCTTCTGCCTGCCTCTGGATCACGAACCAAGCCTCCTCTAGCTCCTGCACCTTGCTGCCCGCTGCCCGTTGCTTCAATCTTGTTGAAGTTCTGCTTCGAAGACTTTCAATTTATTTGCCAACACATATTTACAAATGTTGGCTGGTGCCCCGCCTTTCGGCATTACACCAACCCGTTTTGCATCCTGTACCTATTTCTACGCCATGGACAGCGTGCGTTTACTAACTTACTTAAACTAAACTAAAGCTAACCTAACCTAGACTAAACTAAATCACTAAACACTTAGCCCTTACAATACTTAATCTAAATATCCTACGCACTAAACAACACCATCCTGGCCGCAGTCAGTCAGCACTCGCCATGTCCACTGATTCATGCGCCTCACTCGCGATCCGGTTTGAGGCGCTGAATTCTGGAGGCGAACTCTCGAAGAGCCAGCCACCACTCCCTTTCCCCGGATAGCTATCTCGCTTCCTCCATGGTGGTTGGCTTGGTCAGGTCCAGCGAAGACTATCTGACACAGGCTAAACTCCAGATCCAATTTACTCTAAAACTCCGGAACACTGCCAATCTAACCACAGTTGGCGTTCGCACACAGGCAAACAAATAAAACGTACAACTGGACACAAAATATTTACTTTTATTAACAAAGTTTATCAAAATTAGGAAGCCAAATTACACACAAACTTTCGGCTTGGCTTTCCCAACAAACATTAACAAACAACTCTCTGGGTCACCATAGCAACATGATTTACAATTGTTTATCTGTAAGTGTACATTCTTTGATTTTAGTTTATAATTGTTTTTGTAAATGTCATTCAAGAAACTCTAATCTCACAATGGGTCGCATTTTTTTCACTTTCAGTTAATTAACACTAGCACATTCGTGTGGTCTTCATTAATTCTCAGGTTGCTTTTTATATGCTCTTTGCATGTTTGTGCCTTCTTGCAGTGATTTATAGTCCATTTAGCTGCTTCATCAATTGTTGGCATTTTCATATGACAGCAAACGCTGCATTACACCTTTGTAAAGCCTCGAAACACCTTTGTACTAAAGCGATTCTATTATCGTGTCCTGGCGTTACTTAAATAGTCTGTGAGTTTTTATAAAATTAGCTACATTTACCATATTTAGCACAAATGATACAATAATACAAGCCGATCGCAACCCTGACGATATTGTTTTATACAATCACTAACCTCTGTTAATTAATTACAGATATTGCTAATCATGTTTTATGTAATTATCAATGTTTACTAGTTACTCTTACTGTTGCAATAAATACAATATCAACTCTGGGTCTATTTCAATCTTTTATTAACATTCGTGAGTTAGCACTACAACCAGAATTGCTGTAAGCATCATACCATTAGAATATAATAATATGACAATTAAGAGTACGAAATTCTTTTTACTTTTTAAATGTATTGCAACTACCTCAAAAAACGAGCTGTGTGTGAAACATTTGATAATTATGTAATCACTTTTTACACATACCAATACACTACCTCCTCTAAATTTGTTATTATATTCACTGAACCTGTCCGCACGCACCACATTGTATATATCTGGATAAATTATTTCTCTGTTATACATTAATATCGACCAGATTCGGTAATACGAATTATGTCATAGTTTTCATTAATTGAATTTACATAAAAATCATTCAGCTTCGTTCTCAATCTTCTGCAATTCTGATAATGCATTAACATATTACTTTACTAAAGAAAACAAGCAATAAATCAAAGTTTAACAATTTAAATTCACAACAAAGTAACTTTTCTTGAAATCGTCAGGAAAGCGGGCCATGTCAAGACTTGATCTTGAAAGTGTCACTTCGCAAGACTAGTCACTTTTGAGTGCTAAAAGTAGACGTTTATGCACGAGGCATGAACATTATGAAACGAAGCCATGCTCTTTGATGCAATAGAATTGTATTTTTAAATTTTTAAACAGAGAAAAATGTAATACATTACACAGCATAAAAGTGTCTATGTTTGACTCGGAGGCTTTGAAGAAGTACTCGGACGCTTCGCGTCCTCGTATTCTTCAACAAGCCTCCTCATCTGTAAAGTATCACTTTCATGCCTTGTAATGTATTATACTATTTTATAACTATTAACGAAAAAGTGACGAATACGGAACTTGTCGAGCGCTGTCCTATATGTGGTTCTTTTAGATGAAACCTAATGTTTTGCCAATAACAATATCACTTAATGCACGCAATTTACCGCCCACATTGAATGCCGTCCATATCTTCTTGACTGTTTATGCGATGGACTTTATCTTCTTTAGAATTATCTTCTTGCAGAACCGATACTTCAGCTCACCACGCAATTGGGATATTATTGTTTTCTGTTCCTCCAACATTTTCAGTTATTTGCTGGAATACGGTTGCAGATATTACTTCACTTAATTTCTTTTTCCACTCATCATCGAAGATATTCTTGACAACTTTACTAATTATGCCTTTATTTGCTCTAGTTTCAACAGGCATTGTTAGATTTTAACTAATTAGGCAAACCAAAACATAAGCCACACGTCCGCTCAGCTCGAAAACATTACACATTATTTCCTAAGTTTCAATGACACCTAAACTGAATAAAATAAAACCTCATGTAGACAACTGTAAAAGAGCATTTACAGGTTTTTGGCAAAATAATTTATTAACAGGGGTAGATTAGAATTTTTAGAAGCCGTTTAAAATAGATATTATTATTCAAAAAGATTTCTCCTAAGAAGCACCTTGCATCAAAAACGTAAGAATTATGAAAAAAAATTAGTAAATAATAAAGAATCGAAAGGAATAATTAACATCTATTGTGTTTTCCAACTATACATTTTTAGTTTTCACCTAAAAGAATTTTGAAGCTAAGCCTTGATGTGCGAAATCTTGAAAAATTTCCAAAAATAATTTTTTTTCGAAAGTTAATGAAAAAATTCTGGCCTTAAGATTCTTCAGTTAGCTAAACCTAACACACGATAAAAACATTTCAGTGAAATCTTTCTTAATTTCCGAAAAATAGCACCCTTTAGATTGTCACAATTTCGAAAAACTCCATTTTCTAGCTAGTTAAAGATCACGCGGTATATCTGATAGGGACTAAATAAGTTTTCAAACAAGCACAAATTATTGTCGCGAAAAGTTTCTTTGAAAAGTCAAAAATGATTTTTTCCCATTTCATGCATATTCGCGGTCACTGTATATGGTTCTCTCTTTTATATTTGAAGGTAGCGGTGTGGTTTGTGTTTTTAAGATTAAGATCATTGAAAAGACCTTCGACGGTTAGTCATTTTTGTTTGGGTTATTGGTTATATTGTACCCGCTATTTTGAAACCAGTAGAATTTGTCTTCAATAATGAGTCAGATTGTTGTTCGGCTCTGGGAGCTCTGAATTTAATCTCATTTAAGGCTGCAGTTTGATCATAATCCACCCTACTATGAGCTGGCCGAAGCAGTACTTAGTAACATCCTACAGTAAACCAGTTGAGGATAATATTACGAAGAACTATTTAGCGATTAGGAAGAAAAGAAGTAGACAGTTTAAAAAATATTAAGATAGTTACCTTCAAAATACTAAAGCTCCTGAAGGCTGCTTGTACAAATAGAAAATTTCACGCAAATAAAGTTCCTTGTATATCAGGATTGGTATCTCGTCTAATTTCTCAAATATCCGGTTCAAATCTTATTTAGCATCTGATCACATACCTGCTATTGCTGGCGTTATAGAATACCATATAGAGATAAAGAGGGAGAGAGTTGTAATTCAACGGTACAGGGACAGCAAAGTTTTAATATTAACAAAGTGGAAGGAGAAAATAAATTATGTTATATTTCTATATCGTCGCCAGTTCGCCACAACCTTAAACAATGGTTAAAATTATGAGTAATAAAACTAATATTGCCCTTTTGCCAAGCTCCGGTACTAATTTGTTTTATTGAAAAAAGTGCGGCTACCGCAGACCACCGCGCCGAAAAAGAGCAATAAAGATATTAGCCCATTAAGGCCATCGATGCGATTGTTTATCCGCCGCTCCTAATGACCGGTGGATGGAAAATAAACAATCATGGTGTAAAATGAGGGGGTATAACGACCGGCGGTCTTTCATCCGGCGATTCATAGCCACCTGCGGCAAACGTGACGATTCCATAGTTCACTACACAGCGGATGGCTCATTACTTAAATTTGTTTGGAATCAATCGGGGGGCACCTGCCGGCCGCAAAGCAATCACGGCGCACTCATATTGGTTTTGACCGCGGTAATTCCTATTAGCCGGCGACCTGCTTTTTCGGAGGTCGCCCTACTCGTTAATCCAACCCTGCGCAAAAAGCGACTTTCCCATGCCTCCGAGGGCGCCGCCGGCTTTGAGGCTCTTGCTTTCGAAATCCACCGTGTAATCGATTTTGGGCCTCTTCCAGAAATTTGGAATTAGTACTCAGCTTAGTCAGTAGAAGAACGTTAATGTGAGCTTTTTCAATGCGAACAGTGTTTAACCATATCGGTCTTAACGACTTTCACATAAATACTTGTACCTAAATTTTCAGTTTTTCACAACCTCTCTTCTCCAGAAATTAACTGGCAATAATTCAAAAACTGTTTCCTATAGTTAACAGCATGACTGTTAACCTCTTAAGCAAACGTAATTTAATTGAGCCATTTTTAACGTTTAGTTTAATCCTTCTTAAGATCTTATCGATCATTTTAAAATGTACCTTTAATGAAAGACTTAATAATTAATTGCTTGTTAACTAAAAATTTCTCTTTCGATAGATGAATTACGCACATAATTAAAAACTAAATTACCATTGTGTTTATAGCAGACTAAACTGCAACTAACTAAATTTAACAATCGATTTAACTTAATTACTAGGAGCGATGGCTGTTGAAAATATGGTTTTTTCACAACATAATTTAAACGAATGCCTTAAAGGCTTTATTTATAGAGAGTCTGTAATAATTTAAATCTGATTATTATTATTGGTATTTGAAAATTGTTATAATTTAGTTACTCTAAGGATTAATGTTGTAAACTGTAGTGTATTAGATAATCCAACTTAAAATCAAAGGTGCAAAAGTAGAAAGTGTGTTGAGAATGAAATTGAAAACGAAGAAAGAAAAAAACAGTAGAGAGAAAGCTAAAAGTGGTAAATGAAATAATAAGGTCATGTAAGCCAAGGGATACGGAACATGAAAAAAATTCACGAAGTACTATTTAGTGGCAGTGGGAATGAAGAGGAGATGGGTAAACTTTAAGAACACAATAAACCAGGCTATAAAAGAGAGCTATGCAGTAACTAAAACAGAAAGCTGAAAGAAAAAATGCAACATGATGTCATGAAGAGATACAGACAGCAGTAAAAAAAATGGAAAGGGTATCTCAATAATAGAAACGTGGCATATTGTAACAAACATAAAGAAGAAAGGTAAGCAAGCTACATGGGCAGATTTTGTTTTGAAACTATATAAATCATATAAAGAAAACCAAAAGCTAGTCTAATGAGTAATAAAATAAATGAAAAATCCTAAAGGAATGATACTCAGAAATAGGAAGATAAATAAAAAATATATTAACGAGGAAATCAGAAGTTATGAAAAAATCGAGAAAATACTTGTAATGGCTTTTAGGAGAAATATATAGTTCGACAGCGAGTAGATACGAATACATAAAACGTCAAATGCAGTGGCGTAGTGTTTCTGCTAGTTTTTATCAATTGGTAGATATCAATATTTAATTTTTTCACACGTTTTGATGTTTAGCATTTTTAAATAAAATTACTTACTCATATTTATCCTAAGTTACTGTTAAAAATGTAACTTTCAAGTCTTGTGGGAAGAAAGAAGAATGCAGAAAAAAATTAATAAAGTAATTAAGTGAAAAGAAGAGAAAATTGACGGATATATTAAATCAGACAAATCAGACACAATGAGGCCAAAATATTAGAAAATAGTAAATGCAGCAACAGCCTTACAGCTGCTTACGGGAATGGTAATACCTCAAAGAATGTAAACATCCCGGACCCCAAGTTGTTGCAAACCGTTCGCGGACATAGTAATCCTTCAAAGAATGTCGACGTCTATGGCTGTTCATTTTCTGGAAAATCTGGAAAGCCATGTAGTTGAAACTGCAAGATTGTAAAAATTGCTAAGGAATAATATTGACAAGTATAGTTGATAAAGCATTTCAGCATACGAAGTGATCTGGAAAACAATCTTAGAGAACATATATAACACAATGAAGAACGTGAGGATTTAGAAACAATAGACGAATGTCAAAACAGGAAGTGGTTGCCTATGCTGCATTCACATGGAAAAATCTTCTGGCACGATGAGAAGAGAAGAGGTATGAAAACTCCTGAATAATAAAGAAATTAACAACGACCTGATAGAATATATAAAAGACTTATACAATATAAAAATACAAAGAGTTATGTAAGAACAGGAAAGAAAAAATGAGAAAATGATAGATATTCGCTTGGTCTGCAACCAGAATGCATTCTGAGCTCCGTGGTTTTTGATATTAGTTCTAGATTCTAGATGATACTATAAGAAAGTACAGACAATATCTAATAGTTATCTATGTATTTAGTGTGTAAAACTCCGCTACTCGTCGTCCTGAAAAACCCGAACGAATCACATACAGACATACAAGACCACAACAAACAAAATATTACACATTTTGAAGTAATTTCACAGGGACAACACGATATCAATTTTTGACACATTCAAAAATATGTTTTAACATAAAGTAATACAATATCAACTTTACCATATTTTTTTCTGTGATCTTGTCAAAAGTGACTACCTGTTGCACAGGTTCTAATGTCAAAAGTGATTTTTTGTCACTCTTAATTGTAACGTGGGAATGACAACGCTAATTTTCCGAATGCTGTTCATCCAAGTTTCACTCTTTTACTTAATTCGACTTGCTATTTTTCTTTGTCCATCTTTATTCTGTAGCCCTGATATACATATAACTCCGCCATTTATACAATTTTACCATCTTTTTCAATTTTTTTTCTATGTGAGTGCCGGACATGATTTCGGTGTTTGGAATGTTTATCTTCAATCCAATTTTGTGATATATAATTTCGGTTACGTCTTTGACGATGTAGTCTATGTAGTCAACATATTTTAAATTTATAAAGTGAGTTCTATCTACTCCGACGCTGATGAAGACATCCCTCCAGTCTAACTTCGTGAAAACAGTTTCTAGTGAACAATTTTAAATATATGTGGAATCTAAGCGACAGTCATCTTCAACTAGCTTCAACTACAATTTTAATTCAATTTGTCCAAAGTCTTTTCGTAGTCTATAAAGGCAAGCATCCAGTGGCGTAACTTGGTACCCGCAGACCCCGCGGCCGCGGGGGGCTCTGAGTCCGAGGGGGCCCAAAGAGCCCCCTAATTTTCTTTTTCTTTCATTCAATAAACGCAAGCAGGAAAGAATCGCCCAATTTTTATTTTTATCATAATGGGAGGTCACGCAAAAAGTAAAAGTAGTTTTGAATTGCCGGCCTTTAAATTCAAGCTGACATAGATTGTTTTGCAATATGGGGCATAGGGTAATGAAAGTGGCGAATTTCCGGGAGTGGTAAGGCTGATTTAAGTTGACCTAATACCGCCCGTATTGTAAGAACTCTATAACTTAACAACATGATCATTAAATGTTGGATTTATGGATTGTTTTGACGCCTATCTGTATTCTTATTCTAATAGCAGCAGAGTTGCCAACTGTACCGTAATTACCTCATCCGTAATCCGTAAGGTACTTTACGAACTACAATCCCGTAGAGTAATGTGTCCATTATTGTTTACATTTGTGCATTTTAACTTTGTGAATAGTAAAGTTTGGATTTTTTTAGTAGACATTAGACATTTTCATTTATAAATATGTTATTATTCTTTTGTTTAATTATTGGCTTATGCGTCGAACCAGTAATTACTATCCAATCGCGTTACGTTCATTACGCTGCGCATAACCTCAAATTGGTGATTAATGATACAGTTAAAGGTGTAAGAGAAATTGAATATTTTTTTTGCTATTGATCAAAACATATACAAATTTTTTGGATTAAACATAAATCGGTGGGATCTTTAAGTTCCGTTACGAGCGAATCCGCTACAAAATGAAAGAAACTTAACCCTATACGATGGTCTGCCAGAACTCTCACCGCAACTAAACTACATTTTAAATATATTACTGCTGCTCTGAATAAAACAATATTAACATAAAAAAAGGAAGAATGGGATGAGGAGAGAACAATCCTAACCAGCGTGGATAATTTTGAATTTGTGATTCTTTGTGTTTTAGTGAATTGCATTTTGGGGGAATTTGACATCACTTCAAAAATGCTACAGAATCCAGACACGGATTTGATGAAAGCTGTAACCTCTATTATAAAACCTCTAGAATATTTACAGAAATATCGAAGTGAGTACCTCAGTGTTGAATTAGAAGCAACCAATTTAGCTAAGAATGGGAACATAAATCCTACATTTAAAAATAAACGCAGACCGACAGTTAAAAGACATCCTGGCGATCTTTTGGAAGATCAAAGATTATCAGATTCTGATAAGTATTTTAAAGTCAAAATTTTTTATAGTGCTTTAGATATAAAAACCAGAGATTTGAATCTGTTTCACACGGCAAACCTTTTTATTTTTTTAAATCCAAAGACTGCGAAATTACTGAGAAACATCTCTTTTCCAAAGCAACAGCTTTCCAAATATTTTATAAAAATGATATTTCAGCTTAATTTTCTATAGACATTTGTTGCTGTGCAAAAACTTCGTATAATCTAGATAAACTAAAAGAGTATAAAAGTGTGAAACAATCTGCTAAGTTTTTAATAGTTAGTAATCGGAATTTATCATCAATTTTTCCTGAAATTGCGACATGTTATTATTTTTAGCATTGCCTGTTTCAGTCGTATTGGCTGAAAGAAGCTTCTCTAAATTAAAAATTAAGTCAAAAACAGTATTCATCAGGAAAGATTGGAAAACCTTTTTTATTGTCCATTGAATTGGAGATAGCTGATAAAATGGAATTGCAAAAGGTTCTTTCAGATTTTGCAAACTTTAAGACCAGGCGTAACCCCATTTTTGCTTAATATCTGGTTTTAATTTTTTCAACTATCTTAGTTAAGACATGTTTTTGTAATGCCCAATCTTATTATTATTGATGTTTTTGCAACTTGATTTTATTAAGGACCTATAAGGGGCCCGCAACAAATTATCGTGGGGGGGGAGGGGGCGAAATCTGAAGTTACGCCACTGCAAGTATCACAAGCAAACTGCATTAATTAAAATCTATCGCCAGCTTTAAGCCCAATAGGTGTGCCAACGAACACCCGGTAGATACCGTAACCCTTTCTGTTCCGGTGGTTGATAATTGCCTAATTTTGAGGTTAACCTGTTTGTCAGTATTCTGATAAACTGTTACGGTATTAAAAGAACTTTACGACACCCACCCAAGGTGAGCATCGCACCACGGAATCAGTCCTGAAATACTGGCACACTTGCTCTGAAATCGGTTCGAAATAGGCTAATAGGCCACGGCTGGAACGCTCAGGGAGTCGGGCGTGAGTCACACGATACGTTCTGGGCAAGCGTGTTGCGGCATAATATATATATATAGGGTATGTCGAAATCATGAGGGCGCCACCAAGCCTGTCTTAACCCGGCTAACCGGGCCTGGACGGTTAGACGGGAGCGAAGCACGCAAAATACTCCGCCGATAGGATTACTCAAGAATTGCAAGGTCAAATAACAATTTCGGGATTGCCTTATGCAAGGATTGTAATTAGGTGTCAATCCGACCGCGACTACGCAGCTGTCTCACCCACCTGTACGCTCAAAGCTCTCTCGTTCCGTCGCACAATAATCAGTACAATGAAGGGGGCGCTTATCTGAAACAGAACATGCACAAGTCGAAACAAAACAATAGTTCCCTTAGCTAACAAATCATGTATTGACTAACGGGTTACAATGGGGCAGCAGAGTGCGTCGCCCTATATCTATAACTAGATTATAACTAAGAACACCAGCTGGCGCGCGCGCTCTAAACCTAGCGACAGATGTTGAACAGTAATGAACAAATTAGCTCTCGCAACATGGACAGTCTGCAAGTCTGAATGAATGCACAAATACGCTGGCGCGACGCCTTATGCAGGAAACAGCAAAGATCAAATTAGCACTCGCGACATGGACAGTCTGCAATTCTGAAGGAATGCACAAATATGCTGGCGCGACGCCTTATGCAGCGAACAGCAAAGATCAAATTAGCACTCGCGACATGGACAAATATGACGACAGTGCCTGTAGGCACCAGAGATGTGACGGCTCGCTCGCGTTCACAGCGGTAATCAGTTCAAAGACACATACCTTAATATGTAGGCGGTTAGGGAGCCTGGTACAGTCGAGTTGCGACAGGCTGCAGTCTTAGGTGGCAGGTACCTTCGATGTTCGACGGCTATAGGGACGAGTGCACATCCGCCTTAATGGCGACATGAAGCGCGTCAGGACGCGTACGACGGGACGACGAAAAATGGCCCACTTTCGTTCTGCGGGACAGATCCTCGTAGGTCGAGATGAAGGGGGCACGACCCCTTACTTACGGAAGCAGGAACTGGGCTCAAAAAGACCCACGCTACGCCGAAGACAATTCGAAACTCACACTCACAACCACCACACGAGCGTTCTCTGCAACGGACTGCGGTCGACTGCCCTTAAGGCGAAAACGTTTGTCACATAATTGCTGAAGCAGCACTCGCCGGGAAAAAGACTGACGCCCCCGCCATAATGGCGGGAGCGGCACACGAACTCACACACACTATCCGACCTCTTACTCGATCGACGGCTCTCGGCTGAATGCCCAAAGGAAAGCGCTGGCAAAGGTCACCTTCGTCGTGTCCCCACGTGACTAAACCTCGGCAGCCAATCGCGGGGCGATAAAATGAAACAACTTAATGCCGGCACCAATGGTATCACGCCTCAGCGGCGTGCTTTCTAGAAGATTCGGAATTCTGAAAAACGCCATCAGAGGGGAGCTCCAACCGACGCGAAATACTGCGTTTGGGGCCAAATATGTGCGAAATCATGATTCTGGAATTAGGCGATGGAGCCAAATAAAGAACTAAAAGGGTTTAGCCTACGGGCACGCTGCCCTAAAGCCTAGGTGGCTATTTAAAATACCAAAATGACCTGAATCAAATGTGCGGAAGATGAGATTGTACTTGTGCGCAAAGATTGAAAATGGTTTTAACCTAGCAACAAATTGCCCTAAAGGCGTGAAATGCAATTAAGCATCTACAACCGCAAAATGACTTAACACTCTCCTTACTTGAAAGAGAGTTCCCCGAAGTCTCTTATAAAACAACGAGGCATTTTGCGACAACGTAACGAGAACTCAAACGAAAACGCAACAACGAAAAACGAACAAAACAAAAAAAAACATTCGATACGATAGAGTGCACCCCCAAAGGGATTACGCACACTGGCCACCAGATAGGGTGCAAAGGTGGGAAGAGAGAAGAGGAAGAAGAAAGACTGGATACGCCAGTAGAAAATACGTAAATTTTGTCGAAATCGGGTACAAACAAGTCTTACACCTGTGGACACTTCCGACCAACCGTTCCAAAAGAACACAGGGAGGGGGGGGGTATAGAAATGGAAGTCCAAAGTCCCACCCAAGGGTTACCTGAAGAGGGCACGCTGCGCGTCACGAGATCGGCGCATTGTGTGGATCCCACAACTGGTATGAATACCCAAGGGAAGAGGATGAACCACCAAAAAAAAAAAAGGGAAATGGTTGTGACAGAAATTGTCAAAGGTAGTCATGATTAGTAATAGAAAAAACTCAGTCCACCGAAATCCCCAATCGATGCCGATGCCGGAGCCAAATCGACTATTAAACCGCAAAGCGCGAGCTCGAAAATGACTCCAACACCGAACACCAAAAGAAAATCACGAAGAACCAAGCCTCCAAGGGTGTAGGCGTTTGATGACGCATGCCCAATAAATCCTTTTCAGAACTCCATGCGGCCCAAAGGGACTACCTTACGTCGACAGGGTCCGCACTAAACAAAATGACCAGAAACACGCTCTCTTTATGTAATCCCACATAGGTGGTTGAAAATGGCGACGGCCAACGGTACGGTAAAAGAGCGCTAGGCCACGAAAACAACAGGGCATCACTACAAAAAAAAAGTCAAAAACCATTAAATACTCAAACACTTTACACTTAAGAAACCTCATGCGGACAGCAGGCCATTACCGCCACACAAAGCTCAGAAGCTTCAACGAAACTGTTCACAAAGAACACGATACTTGACAACATGACGTCATCAGACAAAAAGGGTACGATAAATGACAACAAATCGTCAACAAGTACGAATCATTCCGACCAGCGGCAAAAGCTCGTTAAATGCTAACGGTAAGTGTACAAAACACTACTATGACTGTTAGGGGTGTCCACGAAGAAGTCGGTAAACCAGGTTGGGCGGTACATGATAATAATGAGTATGAGATAAAGGCCAACGAAAATAACTACACCAAACCAACTAAGAAGATGGCCTGAGGGACGTAATAACCGCACGAGCGAATCTCCCCAAGCACACCAACAACAATCCACAACTGATCAACAAACCAAAACGCAGTGATGAAGCTGAAAATGAATTCCAACCTGCTCACCAAAAATCAACGCGGCACAACACCAAACGATAGAGAAAAAAAAATTGTCAAAATCGGTAATCATCAACATCAAAATCGATAAACCTCGCTAACGTGAACCTCCAAATCGATAAACGTCAGTTCGGTACAACAAAAGTGTCAACTTAGCCCAAGGCTAAACAATGTAAACGACAGGGAATCGAAACTCCCAACTAAGTCTTCGAAAAGACTTAAAAAAAAAACAAGGTCGGTACCTTCACTCAACAACATCTGGTACTAAATCCGACTAATACGGGATAAAACCTGCACTAAATGCAACAAGAGATCTCGGTAGTATGAACTGGCTAAGAAAAACAAGAAACGACGGTAAAAATGACGAAAAAGATACTCAAAATATGAAAAGACATGGAAAAACACAAAAAGAAAACTCAAAAAGGCGATAAACAACAAGGAAACACAAAACTACAAATAGAAAATAAGAAAAGACAAGAAAAAACATAAAGAAAACAAGAAAAGAAACGTAAAGACAAATGACAACTAAGAAAAAACATATACACGGTCAAGAAAACTAATGAAAATAAACTAAGAACAGGAAAAGACAAGAAAAGACATATAGAAAACAGAAGAAATCAGGAAAAGACAAATAGAAAACAAGAAAAGAAGCTCGGTAAAATATTCTACTAAGAAAGAAAACGGTTTACCAGTCCATACCACTTCGAAATGACGAAAAAAAACATTTGTGACAACGATATAAATGATAACAGACAACAATGAACATCAACGTCCCACGTTGTCGCGCCAAAATTAAGACACACAACGCAAAAAAAAAGAAAACCCCAAAATGAGGTCGGGCGTTGTCGTGCACCAATAGGCTCCAGGCGTCGGAGCACCAAAATTAGGCGACCAACTTAACGGACTTAACGAGACAAAAAAAAACAAAACAAGGCCAAGCAAAGCAAAGCCAGAAAGGCCTGAAAAGCCCCGCGTTGAGCGACAAAATTAACCTGTTACGGTATTAAAAGAACTTTACGACACCCACCCAAGGTGAGCATCGCACCACGGAATCAGTCCTGAAATACTGGCACACTTGCTCTGAAATCGGTTCGAAATAGGCTAATAGGCCACGGCTGGAACGCTCAGGGAGTCGGGCGTGAGTCACACGATACGTTCTGGGCAAGCGTGTTGCGGCATAATATATATATAGGGTATGTCGAAATCATGAGGGCGCCACCAAGCCTGTCTTAACCCGGCTAACCGGGCCTGGACGGTTAGACGGGAGCGAAGCACGCAAAATACTCCGCCGATAGGATTACTCAAGAATTGCAAGGTCAAATAACAATTTCGGGATTGCCTTATGCAAGGATTGTAATTAGGTGTCAATCCGACCGCGACTACGCAGCTGTCTCACCCACCTGTACGCTCAAAGCTCCCTCGTTCCGTCGCACAATAATCAGTACAATGAAGGGGGCGCTTATCTGAAACAGAACATGCACAAGTCGAAACAAAACAATAGTTCCCTTAGCTAACAAATCATGTATTCACTAACGGGTTACAATGGGGCAGCAGAGTGCGTCGCCCTATATCTATAACTAGATTATAACTAAGAACACCAGCTGGCGCGCGCGCTCTAAACCTAGCGACAGATGTTGAACAGTAATGAACAAATTAGCTCTCGCAACATGGACAGTCTGCAAGTCTGAATGAATGCACAAATACGCTGGCGCGACGCCTTATGCAGCGAACAGCAAAGATCAAATTAGCACTCGCGACATGGACAGTCTGCAATTCTGAAGGAATGCACAAATATGCTGGCGCGACGCCTTATGCAGCGAACAGCAAAGATCAAATTAGCACTCGCGACATGGACAGTCTGCAATTCTGAAGGAATGCACAAATATGCTGGCGCGACGCCTTATGCAGCGAACAGCAAAGATCAAATTAGCACTCGCGACATGGACAAATATGACGACAGTGCCTGTAGGCACCAGAGATGTGACGGCTCGCTCGCGTTCACAGCGGTAATCAGTTCAAAGACACATACCTTAATATGTAGGCGATTAGGGAGCCTGGTACAGTCGAGTTGCGACAGGCTGCAGTCTTAGGTGGCAGGTACCTTCGATGTTCGACGGCTATAGGGACGAGTGCACATCCGCCTTAATGGCGACATGAAGCGCGTCAGGACGCGTACGACAGGACGACGAAAAATGGCCCACTTTCGTTCTGCGGGACAGATCCTCGTAGGTCGAGATGAAGGGGGCACGACCCCTTACTTACGGAAGCAGGAACTGGGCTCAAAAAGACCCACGCTACGCCGAAGACAATTCGAAACTCACACTCACAACCACCACACGAGCGTTCTCTGCAACGGACTGCGGTCGACTGCCCTTAAGGCGAAAACGTTTGTCACATAATTGCTGAAGCAGCACTCGCCGGGAAAAAGACTGACGCCCCCGCCATAATGGCGGGAGCGGCACACGAACTCACACACACTATCCGACCTCTTACTCGATCGACGGCTCTCGGCTGAATGCCCAAAGGAAAGCGTTGGCAAAGGTCACCTTGGTCGCGTCCCCACGTGACTAAACCTCGGCAGCCAATCGCGGGGCGATAAAATGAAACAACTTAATGCCGGCAACAATGGTATCACGCCTCAGCGGCGTGCTTTCTAGAAGATTCGGAATTCTGAAAAACGCCATCAGAGGGGAGCTCCAACCGACGCGAAATACTGCGTTTGGGGCCAAATATGTGCGAAATCATGATTCTGGAATTAGGCGATGGAGCCAAATAAAGAACTAAAAGGGTTTAGCCTACGGGCACGCTGCCCTAAAGCCTAGGTGGCTATTTAAAATACCAAAATGACCTGAATCAAATGTGCGGAAGATGAGATTGTACTTGTGCGCAAAGATTGAAAATGGTTTTAACCTAGCAACAAATTGCCCTAAAGGCGTGAAATGCAATTAAGCATCTACAACCGCAAAATGACTTAACAAAACACTCTGTACATATTCAGAGTAAATTAATAGGCCTATAGTTTTTAATTGCCTTATTAAACAATAGTCTGGCTTCTGTATTGTCACATGAAATTAAAACATTTAAAAATCATCCTCTTATTGTTGCTTACAGAGAAGGAGCAACTTGACATGCAAGCTTTTAATCGTCCGACGGGTTTGCAAATTGCTGTAGCATTAAAGTCACCAACTCCAGAATTATAGGGGTGTTCACTTTTAGAGGGTTTGCGTTCAATATTTGCCTTGGTCAGTCTATCAGAATTCGAAAGTAGGCCTAATTGATTTATTTTTTTTCGTGTTTCGTTTATTGATTACAGCTAAATTAAATTATAGAATAAAGTATAACTAGTTCAGTATGAAATTAGTTTCCTCTAGAATATGGATAAGATATACTAAAGTATTTTTCCAACATTTTTATATTTTTGCGCTATGGCGGAAAGTTCTATTTAAACTTGATTTAGAAGTAACTTTTCTGCTGAAAATAGTTAAGATTTTAGAAATATTTAGAAGTTGCACCAGCTGTATAAATATAATTATTTAATACTATCATATAAATCTATAGAAAATTTCTAGATAAACATATCCACAAAAAATTGAATTGTAGCAACTATTGCACAAATCTTGGCAATTGCTTTAAATTACACCTTTTGTACTTTGATCTGCATTGATGGAGCAACTTATTTTTTTCCAGAAAAACTAAGAATATGCAGCAATAACCTGTTACTAGTTTGAATTTAGAACCACCTCATCTCGAAACATAATTGAAAGTTTAACGAATGCTAATCAAATATAAAAATTCTTTTAAAGTAGTCGTTAACCACTTTTATTTTCATGGGTAAAACAAGACTCCTTTACACTGCTGGTACTTTGGAGTTTAAATTATATGCTTCAGAAGCATATAAGTAAAACTTAAAAAAAAAGAAAACAATATTTGCATGTAGTTATTCCATTAACATGTATCAAGCCATACAATAATATTGTATTACACAATATAAAGCTATAAAGTATAAAGTAGTAAAGTTAATTTTTATATTTATATAGCTTTATTAGCTTTACTCACATTACTACTTTACTCTAGAAATAAATTTGTAAGAATAACTGTCTTGGTTTTAAAATTATCCCACTGAGAAACATAGTTAAAGAGTCTTGAAAAAGCTTTATGAAGGCTGAAAATCCTTTAAGGTAGTTTTGTTTCCAATAGTCAATCAGATTTTATACATGAACTATATACTCATGTAGAAATAACTGTGCTGGTGGCTTGAATTTCGATTTATATGTCAAGAGAGCATAGTCGGTAGTTTAAAAATGTTTCTTGGAAGAATAACAATTGTTTAAGAATATTTGTATGAACTTCGATCTGAATCAGTAGAAAAAAATGTACTGGTCGACTTTTATACTACCCAAGAATGATTCCACAAAGGATCTCGGCGTTGTATTACTTCAAAACCAACAAGGGATAACTTTAAATGAGTTTGCGGAAAGTTCGTTCCCTACATTTCGTACACCACATTTCGTTCTCCGGATATTCCGTTTTCCCACATCTCGTACCCGGAAACTTCGTTCCCGAGCGAGCTTAATTTGTCTCCTAGATTACCGGGTGTTGAAAGACGAGTGCAGCGATCGGAATGCAGTTAGAAAAATGAAAGATATTTTAATTCATTAATTTATTATAATAAACTTGTAAGAACAGTATGTCCCCGGATTGAGTTTACAAGAGGGAATTAAATTTTATTTTTAGTTTTACATAAAAATGTTATAGGAATTAAAATTCCTGCTGGGTTTGTAGAGAATTTTAAAAACATTTTCAGTTATACAAGATATAAGAAATGTTAAACCGTCATTTTTAATAAATACAATTTATTTTGTTCTTATAAGATTATTATAATAAATAAATTAATTAAAATATCTTTCATTACCTAACTGTACTCCGATCGCTAGACTCGTTTTTCAACACCCTGTAATCTATGAGACAAACTGAACTCACTCGGGAACGAATTTTCCGGGTACGAGATGTGGCGAGACAAAATATCCCGGGAACGAAATGTGGGGTACGAAATGTGGGGAACGAAATGTGGAGAACGAACTTTCCGCATCCCCTTTAAATGTATTATTATCGAACGAAACCGAAATTTATTTTTGGAAGAAAAAATGTCAAGTCGTGTAGGAATGACTTGTTTGATAATATTAAATCAAACTGATAATCCTCCAGAACATACTAACAAAATGAACCTGCACCGATAGATTTTTTTCATTTGAATTATATTCATGCAATGCAAATTGTTGACGACTAGAGTTTAGAATTACTTTCTTCAAAGAGGTAGGTGAGATAGTAACAATATTCTCTTACAGGCATAAACCTACTTATTCCTCATCTTCTTATGCTTAACGTCAGCTTCGAAATTTCTACACACCAACGATTCTTTTAATCGTTTTTTGCGTCTTTAATGTTTTTTTTATGACCATTAATACAAAAAATGCATGATTCCGGGAGAAGTAAGTGCGCGTCATCCGGCGAGTCTTACCGGTCCCGAAAACGTATTTTTTGTGCGAATGAAACATACTATTTTTTCTCGAACTACTCATAAATTCGGTAATATGACTTATTATTTAGAATCAAACATTGTAGGCAACATTGTAGAACTGTCATGGCGCAAATAAACAATCAGTATAACGGGGAAATTAAACAACAACGACGGCGATTGCCGACTATTGACGAAGCGTTTGTTTTTTATTTGAAATTTACCATGTAAAACCCTATCTTGTGTCCATTTTTGTACTAGTGCAAATATGAACCAGAAAGTATACAGTTCCCAAGGTAATTGGTGAACATCCCAAAATGACTTACTTTTTATACAAAATTATTCGGCAATATGGTTTCTTATTTGTGAGGTTGGAGAAAACATTTATTTATTAGCAATTTATTATAACCAGTTCAGTACACATTTATTGTCATTTAACATGAATTAAATAATCAAACATTTAAGTCTTGAAACTAAAGTGAATTGTATGTATAGTATTGATAGCATACGTAAATTAAGTAATGTTTGTCTATGAAATAACTGAGTTGCCTTGGATATAATAGTAGATTATATTATAAGTGAGTGAAGTGGATCATTATTTGCGAATGAGAATTTTGAATCGCGAGTGCCCCAGCACGAGCTTATAATGGCATTTCGCTCACGTGTGATATACGACGTTTTATCTTACAGCAGCAATTCTTGTGCCTAAATAGTTTGCGCAGGCAGAATATGTCACGTAATAAATTTATAATTATTGGCAGTCTATGTCAAATTCGAGATTCGTAGATTAGATTTTGTTTCTTATTTGACACAGACTGACGCAAAACTTAACCTGAAAATTACGAATTTGACATAGCTTGACAGTGCTACCAACAATGCAGTAGTATAAATAATGAAAACTCACTTGCGAATAAAACTTTATTTTAGCCACTGAAAACAGTTGTGCGAGTATAATGTATGGTAACAGGCGCAACTGTAAGATAAAATAAATAAAAATAATTGTTCTCCCATAAGAGAATAAAAAGCTTGCACTTCCCGAATTAGGGAAAATAAATACAAGTTTGCCACTAGTTGTTAATTTATCGTTTTGTTGGGTGAATACATGCGTGGCAGAAAGGCCGCAACTAAAAACAGTCAAAAACGGTAAATAAATTAAGAAAATATCATCTTCCTGATACACGAGAAAAGCGTCCAACACACAGCAGTCACCCAAAGCTAGTCTCTAAGCACGGGTGTATATACAACGCAACTTCAAAGGTAGAACATTGAGGACACTATGCAGAAAACTCTGGAATCCTGTTTCGTTGCCTGAAGCTGCGAGTTTGCCCAACGTAAAGGACTACGAGGCTATGAAAGAAGTGCTGCTTCAACTAGGACAACCATCAAAATCCGTTCCAGCTTTGAGGTCCTCACTCTGAGGACCCATGTGAACGAGAAGGGACCTACAGAAAGGTGGTTAACCTTATTGGAGAAGTAATGCAATTTAGTAGTCATAGGAAGCTAAGCAAATCTTTGAATTACCTGTGAATTATCGTATATAAAATCACAAGGTACGGTAACTTTATTGATTATTTTCGAAAGCATTATCTTGCCTAGGAACATTAAGAGTGTAAATTGGTCTTTTTATTTTCTTCGCTTTTGGGATTTTATCGTTGAAAATAAAAAGGGAATTTAGACGAATAATCTTGCTTAAATCAATAAGTGTTGTTTTTGTTGCGAATATTTCACGAATAAAATACAACATTCGGACTTTTTATTTTCGATTTCTTTATTGATCTTTTGCACGCATATTTCCATCCAAAACGATTCATTGTTGTATACGATGAAGCGTTGATAGGAATCAGCTCTGATGACTGACGCGCACGCGTAATTAACCAGAACAAACAGCAAACTTGTAGCCGTCCACAGCAGATACGATTTTTCGACCTATATTTTACTACAGATTTTATTCCTAGACATGATACCACAACTATTGATATAGGTAACAATAAAATAAACGATACTGGTACTACAAAATCTACTTAAACTATACTTACAAGGCGTTTTCCATGCTATAATTAATTGCGCCGAAAAAAATTAATGCTAAAGGTGTTTAAATAAAGTATACCCTTGTATGTGTATGTATTCTAAATGGAGCTAATAAGAAAAGCGAATATGACTTTACTATTTTCGCTGCTCACGTGATTTTATCCTACAGTATGTTGATTTCTGTTGTCTCTAGGATTAGCTTATTTTTATTTATATTTATCTTCGATTTTACTGAATTTATTATAGTTGATCTTACGAAGGACTTTTAGATATTAATTTTAGACTTTTTTATAACAATTTTTTTGTACCAAATGGCACTATTTAAACTTGTAGACACTTTCAAAGCTTTCTGTATTTGCTAGGTCACCTTTTGCGTCAGCGCTTTGTTACTCGCCCGTTTTAAAAACTAGAATAGTGTGATTTACCTCGACTTCTGTAAACCTGTAAGAAAAAATGGCTTGTGTATTCACTAGTGAAGAAATTCATACCTCTACTAGAAGTTACTGTGAATTTTTTAAATGTCATTTATTTGCACGTAGGTACTTACTCTATTTCATAATCGTATAAGAACGGATAGAATTATTACAGAACCTAAAATAATGATATAAAGGTTATTTATGGTTAATTAAGCAAATAATTTAATCATTTTCCTTGGATAAATCCAGTTGGCAGTTTTAAAGCTGTCTTGTATATTAATTTCCATTATGGCTGAATATATTCCCAGTGGTGCTCTTTACAGTTTCAACAACATAATTGAGCACTGTTGTTTATTTTACCTTGCCCCAGCCAAGTTTTAAATTTCTAAGGCCTCCGCGATCTAAAAATCGCATCAGGTAGCCGCAGTAAACAAGATATCGGCGTTATTCACACCTCGTCTATTATATTGGCGATTAAGCATATCCCTGTATTAGTTCTACGCCAGTGGTCAGTGTTTACCAGACCGACAGCCTTCTCACCTGTCGGTGACCACGTCGGACACGGCTAATTTGTACTCGGCTGTTTTTGCCGACATCAAAAATGGCGCCGCGCTAGCTGTCCGACACTTCATTGGTTATCACTGGACCAAGAAAAGCGCGATTTCGCCGAGATTTTGACACGCTCGCGGGCCCCCGCGCTTCGACAGCGCGCCAGAAAAGGACGCAGAGCTGGGGGGTGAAGCCTGCCGAAACTGTATTGGATGCGATTAAATAATGATTACCATAGGCCAACGGGAGCGTGAAAAACTGCCTGTAATTAATATTTTGTCACCTTCCCAGCGATTCCAGGCATTTCCGGAGATTCGAGGTGGACTTGCAACGGTACGCCTCAGCCAATGGTTTCTGGTTTGCCATTCTTCGTGATTTGTTTGGTATTTCGCCACACCTGATGAAACAGATGCTTACAGAAAAAAATCTGTTTCTATTATCAACAAAAGTAATTACACTAAGAACCCAACTTTCATCAAGTTGCTGGATTCTATCTTTAAGGATCGATATGATTAATACAAAAAAGACACCTATAAATCAGTTACCCCATGGACTAGATTAGCAAAGCAAGCGGGACACTGAATTCTGAATTTTATGGTATGGAGAATAATGAAGATACTTGGGAAATGCTTCGTTGAAACTGGAAACGAAAAGGAAAATATCTTCAGTGGAGCTGGAGCCCACATGTATCGAAATAAGAGAAAGTAAGAAATGAAAAAACATGAATGAGGAATAAACTGTCAGCGATAGAATACGGAAGCCTAAAATGCTTCGAAGAAGTCATGCTACCTACCCATGAAAAGGAAACGATGTCCCAAGATCCAAGATCCTATAACACAATCCAAGGTGTCCCGCAACTTTCACTAAAGGTAACCCTTTTTATTGTGAAGGATAAACATAAAACTGTAAAAAAAGTGTCCTGTGCAACTCAGCTTTTTTGTACGATGTGGTTAATGTTGTTATCTCCAATAGCAAATTATAAGGAATACTATAAAGAACACTTAAATAAAACGCATATCCCATCAACAGGATATTACTAATTAGGGCATTTAAATTTGTCACTTCCTTCTTCTTAAGTAAATTTATTAAACAAACCTAACTTAACGGTGTTGTCAAAATTAATTTTCTTTTAATTCTTCGTATGAGGAAACTATACACTGTACAGAGTTTGTGTCGATAATTTTAGAGTACTCATGCGTTATCAAAGCCTGCTACCTGAAGCTCTAGTGGGTGTTGTGGCACACCCTATATATTTATTAATAATCGGCTTTCTAGTGTTGGTGTGTTAATCAGAACTCTGGTGCGCAAATTAATTAATTGTGGTATAGATACATGTCTATTTGTGCAATAATTCCAAACTAAGAGATTAGGGTGTCTAAATATGCACTGGCGGCAGTGCTGATGATTCTTGGTCATCTATGGAGCAGTGATTCCAGGCTAAGGGTTGGCAAACGCTCGAAAAGGCGGTCGACCAAGGGGCTGAGCATAGTATGAGAAAAAGAAAAACTTGAAGGGCTGTTTCGGCCTAGCCGTGGTGGTATTGGGGCTGAACAACGGTTGGGCCACCTGGGGGCTGCGTAATGCCGGGTGTTGAGTGGTTCAACCCGAACGGAACAGTAAAACTGGTGTATGATGGGGCAGCCTCCTGAAATATGCGTAGTGCCAGGTGTTGAGAGTCTACCTGGACAAGGCTGTTTCGGAGGCGAAGCGGAGATTGGTCTCTTGCCGGAGAAAGCTAGCTTCGGGGCGATCAGAAATGCTTCTCCGTTGAAGATGCTGGCGTAGTCTGGGCGAACTTATAAAGGTTAGGCTACAAAGAAGGCTGTTTGGTTCTAAGGAGCACAGAAATGGTTCGGCATCTTGACCAAGAAGTGTAGCTTTGAGGCGACCAGAGTGACCATTCGTTGAAGATGCTGGCGTACCTTGGGCGAACTTATGGAGATTCGGCTACAAAGAAGGCGGTCAGGCTTTTAAGAGAACATGAATGCTTTAGCCTCTTGGCGAAGAAGTGTAGCTTCGTGGCGACCAGTGATGCTCGTCCATTGAATATGCTGACGTACTTTATGCGTATTCATAGAGTTTCAGCCACATAGACGGTCAATAAAGTTCATAGGTGAGCAGGAAGGGATAGACTATAGAACTTTTCTGGATATTGCTGTTGATCCTCGGATAATTGTATGTTTTATTAAATTTAGCTATATACTTTTTCAAGTATTATCCAGAATTATTTGATCTGCATCATACTGTAGCTGACCTAAACTCGCGCATTTTGACACCAAATACGACGCCCTTGATGTACCAGCTAAAGTTGATCACGTCGGGCGTAATATCTGTTACCTAACTTGATTATCAAGAGGGCGTTTTTATGTGGATACCTGAATGCCAGTATACCCTGCGGCAGGTAGCGTTTTCTGGATATTGCTATGTTTTCTTAACAAATTTAGCCGTTGGTCAATTATAGACTTTTTCTTCTTCTTCTTCTTTAATAGCGCTTTAAGTCCATTTTTGGACATAAACCTCTTAGGTAATATTCCATCGCTTTCTATTCCATGCTAGGAAAATAATTCAAGGTCAAGATGTAATTTAGTTCTCTCCGACTTGGTAGTTCATTTGCATCAATGGGTATATCTCAAGTTACGGCAAACTTCAATTTGATCGTGACATGCTGCGAATGAGTTTTTTTTGTAACACACGATATATTGAACAATAAATACGTAAGTGTGAAGACAAAAACAAGGGTATACGAAAGTGTAGTGCGACTGGTACGAACCTACGCTGCACAGCTACGCATTTGAATAAAATAACAGTTGGAGACAGCTGAGGAAAGTAAGACGCTAAGAAATTCCATGCTAAGCCACGAGCTACGTAACCAGTGCCATTGACAGCTAATGAATGTGTGAGTGCAAGCGAGGTGAAGGGAATGGGATACACACATTACACCATTACAGGAATGAATTGTAACCATAGATCACCAAAAACCAAGCGAGTTGAGTCTAGACCTAGGACAAGGGAAAAGTATTCCCTATAATGAAAATCTAAAAGGAGCAAACGCCTACAATAATCAAAGACAGAAGAATAAAGAAAGCTTTAATTGCAAATCTGCTTGAAATCAATTCTCTACTAAGTAAAACTATTTTACCACTTATAACTCGTTCAACATGGAAACAGAAAGAGGTTTGAGAGTCCAACAAAGATAATCGTTTTTTTGCGAAACAAAGACATCATCATAATGACAATAAAAACTGCATACATAGTACACATAAAGTAATGAAAAATACGAACCACGCAAGAATAAGTTTGGAATAAGCACTGTAGTAATACGTTCAAGAGCACGATAAGTTTGGAAATGTAAAGCAGTTTTAGCAGAAATAGGGCGGCTATGCTACAGTTCTTAATTTATGGATGAAACTATAAGTCAGTTCAAAATTAAACGTCAAGTTTGACATTTAAGTATAAACATAGTTGCCTTCATAAATTAGGATCACTACCAGTTTTCACGTTTGCTGTGCAACTACAAATAAAGAGACGTTTTGAAGCAGTGGCCTGTAAACTGTACAAAGGCCATTTAGGTATTCGGTGGCCAGAAACCCAACAAAATAAGTGGCCGTTTATCGAGCGGAAATCATTGAAAACAACATCGAGTTGAGCAACAGGAGCCCAAGTCCAGGTATTAAGCAACGGCATTCGGCAACCATCACTCAAGGTGAGTCAATTAGATCACATTAGATTATTTTCAAGCTGCCATTACAACTGGAGCACAGGCTGAGTAATCTTTTGCGTGTTAAAGTGCGTATGCTCAGTAGACTATCAGCACCAAGGAGGCGTTTGAAGCTGCTGTCTGCCAGTAATTTAATGTTATGGTTTTCTAAACACTCCGCTTGATTATCGACGCAGCAAAAACAGCTGCTGTTGATGTGTGTTTACTAGTGTTATTTAGCGTTATCTTTTTAACAGGCAATATATTTCTGGGTTCAACAGAGTAAGAAAGATTTTATTGCTATTGAGCTAGATGGCAATAAGAGAGGTTAAAGTAATGACTAAAATCGCAGCGGCGCCGGCGTAGGAGATAATTTGCTACAGTTGGTTCTCAAACATCGGGGCTTTCAGATTGCTTGTTACATGATAGATAATAGGCCGCAGATTACACATGCAGGACTAAATCTAGAGTAGAAGATCAATAAAGTGAAAGCGGCTACAACAGTAGTAGATAAGGTCACATTTTTTAGCGAAAATCATGAATAATAAACCTTCCTGCTCTGAGTATGTGCCCGTTCAGCTTATTGAAATCGTTACTGAAGCAGCTTGCTCAGCAGCTCACATGTTCAGCAAGTAGAGGAAAGAAACAGAAATACATATAAAGCGTAAAATTTCACACCCTAGCTCTATGTACAAGAAGCGAAAGAGGGTAAATTATGGAAACTATAGTTATTTGTGTTACTTCCTCAATTGGTACGGACGTTAAGATGCGACACAAATAGGTTCTAAAATAAAGATTTGGCAGATAAGTGAAATAAATAGAAAAAACAGTGGTTTTCGAGCAGGTCATGTGTAAACAATGCTTTCGTAAAGCTGCTAGCATACAAAGGGATTTCTCCTGGTAAAGACCTTGAATTCTGTGAACTTAGACCCATCAAACAATTATGTAGACTTGTCGGCTGTAGAAAAACCTTACGTAATGATTTCAGAATCTTTCCATCCAACTTTTCCATGTTGATGGTCGTTCACCTTATTTAATAGTTATTTACGTAGAAAGTCATGAAAGTTATCTTTCATTGGACGAAGAACTATATTATACGAGGCTGGAAGACCGAGTCTATTAGAATAACTTTCATGATAAATGGTAGGTATACAGTTTTACCTGAAATCGCCAATAAAGTCAAACGAAAGCATAAAACCGATCATAACCTTAACATTTTGAAAACGTCATTTTAACAATCGTTTAAAAAACTAGTGACCACGTCTATTAAAGAACATTAGGTTTCTAGAAGATTTAACCATTACACGACTAGTAGAGTAATAGCAGTCAGGTAGAAACATTACTGTACTAGTCGTGTAATAGTAAACTTTCTAGACTCAAAATAGCCCTGAAAGTTTGACTTTCTTGACGTTTTCAGGTAAAATATATTTAGATATCGTATTCCATTAGAGGAGAGAACATGTAAATAAATTGAAATATGGTAAAACAGCCGACATCTAGTATGGTTATAAAATAGTTCCTAATTTATGAATGCAACTATGTTTATACTTAAATGTCAAACTTAACACTTGATTTTTAAGTGACTTATAATTGCACTCATAAATTAGGAACTATTCCACAGCCGTACTAGATGAAAATAAGTTTTGCATCATACTATTGTATATTGAATAAACCTGTAGATAAATATGAAAAATGGAATGTGACGCTAATTGTAACTAAATTGTAAATAAATTATAGTGGGTTAGAAAGTGATAGTAGGTAATGTAGAGGAATATACATCACGTACCATCTAATTGGTGACTTACCGTGGTTCATCTACTATAGCGTGGAGAATGTTGGTTTGGAACGGTTCCATAATTTTCAGCCTAGTTGGATTGATACATTCCCATAATTGTAGTCCGTAAGCCCAGATACTATAGCAGTTTTTTGTTAATAGATAGATAGCTTCGACTCTCCATCAAGAAGCCATTACATTTGCCAAAATTTGAGATCTAGTTTTTATATTGATTGTTCCAGATAAGCCGTTGATGTAAATGTAATTCCAGATTATTGGAGATTGTCTTTGCAAAAACAGAGTTAGCATTAATTGCTACTGGTGGAAAATGTTTTGTCTGGTAGTGTGACTTGAACTTACTTAATCTGATTCCGTTTAATTCGCTATCTGTCGTATCATTTGTTGATGAGATTTAAATGAGCTTGTACGACATTCGCCGCAAATGTTGGTATTATGGCATTTCCCATTTAGGATATATCCGTTGTATATATTAAATAAAGGAATGTTCCAGGCACGCTTGTTAGAGGTCAACAGGCATTTATAAGTATTTACGTATTTAAGTTCCCTATCTTTGATAAATCAAATATTATCTACAATCTAATTAAACTAAAGTCAAGTTTCATATTTCAATGTATTAGTTCTTCTAAATAATTCTAAGCGATTTCCTACAAAATTTTAAGCTCCAAGGCATTCTGGTTGCCTACGCTTGATTTCTTAAGGTTTTTCAAATTCTTGGACTGCAGCTTATTTTTTTCCGCCATTTGCCAATTTGTGCTGAATCAGGAAGCATGGCAAAGTGAACTATATTTTTGAAGTCAAATGTTCTATTTTTATTTTGAAGTTTTCTGAATTTTTAGATAAGTGAGCACATGCTACGATTTTAGCAAACGGATCAGAACATCTCAACGGCAGGCTTCCTTGTTGTATTATTTGCTTAGACTATATGCCCTCCCTTTTTAGCTCCTTCTAATTACGGTAAAATACATTTTGTACCTTTTAGTTTGACGATGTGTATGTTGAGAATTCCGTTTTTGCAATAGGTTCGATATTATCGCCGAACCATACATTACCAGCATTTGAAGGTTGCAACTTGGAACAGCCGATCTAACCTATCGCAGGTACCTGGCTTCCAGTGTGGTCCAGCATCCGATGTGCCTGTTTTCTACCTGGTGATCAGCAACAGGCTTGCTTTGAACGAACCTATTCCGTGTGTTCTGGAATTGGGCCACGCTATTGCTGCGACCTTGACAACCTGTAATTATGTAATTATTTTTAATATGGATATGTTTTCGTGTTAGCTTTAATGTATTTTTCAAATACCAGACTGGTTTCTTTATTACATAAATGCATTATAATACAGAACAGCTTGCAGCTATTTTGAATTATTTTGAAAGCACTGTTTACTTGCGATAATTGTCTCAATGTCATATGTTGTTCTTGGAATTTTGAATGTGTCTCACGTACCATTCAAGTTATTATTAATTGTAATTTTAGCTTTTGTAAAGCAATTTTGAAAGTTGTATTTGAAATTTAAGGTTGGGAATTTCACTTCATATCAATAGCCGAACATCTCTGTTGAATTAAACTTAATTATTCCTCGATTGCAAGATAATCCTTTCTACTTGACAAAGTGTAGCTGATGATGATTGTTATTTAACTACTAAGCGTATTCCGGATTATATAATGCTCTGATCTGAACCAAGATCTTGGGGTCTGTAAGACCATTCTGTTAATTATTATAAACATCTGAATGTTCTTGCATATGTGGATTTAGGGTCAAATTCAATACGAACTCAAAAATTTAACTAATACCGTTATCGCGGTCATGCAGTTTTACCGAGTAACCTACGGGTAATGCAAATTAATCATTTTACAGTCAACTTGTATGTCTCTCACACTACTTATTTATAGTAAATATTCATAACTTAATTATATCTCTTTTGGCAACTTTTAAAACCACTCTTAATACTGTGATATTTTCCCTATGATATTTCACCTTGATTGTCGTGTTTTAGTGTTTTGCTTTGTATATACTGCGAATACTTTTGACTGATATTATACTGCCCTGACTTCTTATGCCTACCAATTTTATTTGTGCCTATACCGTGCCCTCTCTTTTTCAGGGATTGATTAGTAGCGCCTCTCGATGTATACTTTTTGTTATTAGCAAAGTGCTGGGTTACTTGCTACTTGACGCCAATATTTTTGTACAGCTTAAGATTAGCCTTTCGTTTAACCCTCTACCAGCTCAATCACCAACCACGTCCAGTCGGCTGCCTTTACTTCTCTCCTATTTACTGTCAGAGTGACGTAACACGCTTTCTTGGAGAGCACCAAATTTTATAGGAAAATGGTCAAGAAGGGCGTTGTTACGTTTGACTAAAAAGTGTCTTTCAGTTAGAGAGGATTTCAAAAGGAGATAATAATTGCTGGACAGGATGCAGGATATCAAAGCGTTGAGGCTGCTAGCAATTTGGTTTACTATTCCGTGTACTTGTTTTATTGTCGACAGATTTTCACGGAATTAAAACTAATAATTAGACAAGATAGTCTTTCAAACACTTTACTCAATATGGGCAATAAGCTAATCGGTCTATATGATGTGGTATCTTCTGAAGGTTGAACGAGTTTATGAATCTTAATTATTTGAGTATACTTCCATACAATACAATAACGGCGTAGACTTAATATCCGGTTGTATATAACTATTTAAAAAATTTACAATTTTCTAGGTAGGTTTATCATAATTTGACCCGTTATTAAGATTTCCGGGTGCTTTATATACATTTATTCTGTTCATTCGAGCTTTAATTTCTGCTGGGTAGAACTAGTTTTAGGTGGTGGTATGTAGCATGGCACATTAAATAATTTGCAATTTTGGCGTCTACAAAGCCTGTACAGCTTCATAGGGGTAAAAGATTTAGTTGAGAGGATCGCAAAAGTATTGGCTTTTTCTTTGTTGAAGCGAGCCAGTCACTGTCTGATTTTCTTATTGAATACAAATATTTTAGCGTTACAATAATGAAAAAGCGAAAGAAGGATAAGAATGTCTCATATAGATAATAGTAGAAGTAGGAAATCACTAACAGAGCATCATGAATTACTTTTGAACGTCACAAGAAAGCTTCACAAATATTTTTCTCGTTCTTTATACGCCAGTTGGAACGGCCAAACCGCAATTCCAAAGGTTTATTATAGTAAACGGTACTGGTTCTATTCAAATTGCAGTAGGCATTGGGCGACTTTGTAATTTCACTGATTTATTATAATCTTAGCCAAAACTGCTCTTTGAGCTGAGATTATCTCATCACGACTCAAGAATTTCGAAAACGGTGCAGCTCAGCTGTGATTTATGGCTCTGGTTCTGGTGACTAGAAAAACAAGCTTAAAGCACGTATAATTTATATTAAAGAGATACTTTTCAGAAATATATTGAAAGTTGTACCAAAAGCATAATTTAGAAAATTGCATTGAATTGCAGCAATTAATTAAGTTAGATTAACATTTTCAGTAAATTAATTTTAGTATGATATTTTCATTGCATAATTTCTAATATTATAATTAACACCCTTAGTGACATAGATAGAAGCAGCAAATTGTATTAATTTAACATCGATTTATCACCTTGAACAGGAAAGAGGCGCGTCGAGTTTAGTTGTGCAGTTGGATAATATTGCAGTAGATGAAGGTTATTTGTTCTAATTAAGTAGTAAATTGTTAGGTAATATGCTATAATCCATAAATTCAGTTATTATTACAGAAGTGCAGCACACACGACATGGTATAGATTAAATTTGCTCATAAAGTGTCTTATGTACTTCCTGCTACAGAACAGAGAAGCTATTAAGGATAGTATTTTCTTTACGAAGCCACAATATTCACGACGTATAACATTAATAGCTGACTTCACCTTCACAGTTGTAATTAGGAGAAACTTCAAATCCATTCAGAAGTATTTGTGATCAAAAACCGACAAACTCTGCTTAGGCTTGCAATTACACAATTACCATTAAACAACATTTAGTTATATTTAAAGTAAAACTGTGGTTAAATAGTGGCGCTGAGACCTAAAGCTACCCAAATAACTATGTAGTCCTAAAAAATTTAAACTTCATGGTAACGCTAATAGAATTTATTTACTACTATTGTTTGTAGAAGTTGACAATTTTACGTCAAAGTAAAATGTGCAATAGCTGTGTATGTTACAAGTATGAAATTAATAATGTTTGAGACGAGCTGCAGTTTATGGCCAAGCGAGCGTAGCGAGCGAGTCTAAAAGTCCGCTTTCGTCGAGTTACATACATATTTTTTATTATACAGCTTTGAAAGCGTTTTTCTTATTAACAAAATACAGTTTAATAGAAGAGATCAGGAAAAGTTGAGGAGATCATAATCATACCAAAAACTGGAAATGTGGATTTGGATTTCGAGCAATGGAAATGGTCGTTAGTTTTTGATGCTATGTTTATTACTGCCGAAAACTAAAATATACTAGTACGAGAAAGTGTTTTCAGCCACTAAACACTACCGAAATTTATTGCTTTTCGATGCAGTAGAACAAAAATCAAATATTGCATATTAATCAAAATCGGACACAAACAACCCTTTGGGAGTATAGGATTAAAAGTTACTAGTGCTTTGTTTTTGGACGTCTATTTGTAGAAAATTGTAAGTAAATAAAAAGCATCACGAAAGGAGAGACTCAACTAATCTTAACAATTATAGACCTATGGCTTTCCTCTCACAGCTAGACAAAATGCCCATTAGAGTAATCACTAACAGACTGATAAAAAAATTCTATCAATATTAACGAGTTGAGCAAGCACATGCACAAGCTACAAATGCTAACAGAAAAACCCGCTATATACACCCCACCACTGCATCTAGCTTTTGTCGATTCAGAGAGGGCTTTCGACAAAATAGAACTGTGGGCAGTCGAGGAGGTCTTATTTAACTGCAAAATATACGTCATACAAATCTCTGATAGTCAATATATATAAAAAGCGAATGTTAGGTGAATTTATCGTGCTATAGTATATTGTGTCACAAGGGCAGAAAACAAGCATTAGCAGCCCGCGGGTATTAGCTGCATGAGCGAGCGAAGCGAAGCGAGGGCAGCTAAAAGCTAAGGGCTGCTAATGCATTTTCTGCATGTGTGACACACAACTGTTTTTCGCCTAGCATTAAAAAAAATAGAAAAAAATATAACAAAAAGCTTTGATTTTATAAATACAAACAATTTAATAAGAAACTTAAGTACTAACAATTTACGAATTTATTTATTATAATAATTAATGTTAATTATCCCTTGAGCACAATTATGTATAGTAATACCACAATTTGTAGGCATTTGGTAAGTGTTCGAAGTGCTAGTAGCGTGGTGACTTATTTCTATAGATGAAGTGGGTTCATTGGAATTATCTAGATTAACTGGTATTTCATTTATTTGGTCGGAAATATTTAAAACTTCAATTCTGTTATTTTTGCTAGTACTAGGCTGCTGTTCTTGGTTTGTCAAGATGTTTTGAGAAATATTAATCTTATTCGATAAGCAGTCATCGATATATCCTTCTGCAACTGCAGAAGAACGCCAACCTCCATGTTTTTTAAGTGTAAGCAAATCACTCCTAGAGTTAGCTAGTAGGGTTGCAGAACTACGGCGGAAACAATGTCCTGTGTATGTACTAGGTTCAGATAGTTTCAAAAAAGTGGCTATTTTGCTTGGAATTTTGCTAAATACATTTTTTCCGATCGGTTGTACTGTACATTTATTGTTTTTGTAATAAATAAATAGGCGATTGTGTGGAGTGTGGGTAGGTCTAAGAGAAACATATTTGTTGTATATTGTAAGTAGATTCAATCCATCAACTGTTTTGTTTGTGACTGTAAACGTTCTTGTAATATTATTTTTTGTTTCTGGAACTGTAACAATCAATACGTCTCCTCTATTATCTATGTGGTCAAGTTTCATATTCAACAACTCATTTCGACGACAAGCCCCGTATAGTCCCATAATAAGAGAAACCTACAATGCAATGTTAATAAAAAATAAAATAAATTTATCTTAATTTATTTGTTTACCTGATATTCTGAATCAGCTGCTTCCTTAAAAAATTGAATGCATTGTTCTTGAGTCAAAGTTTTAGACTGGGCAGGTAATTTACAGAATTTTGTTTCAAAAATGCTCGAACTTTATGAAAATTATCAAAATTTATATTTTCCTTGACTTTAAAAGTGCTTTTCAACATTGAAAATTCAGACCATAGTGTAACTGCATTTACAATCTTTGATCTTTCCGATAGATAAGCAAGTAATACATTTTCTGTTAAGTATTTTGCTTTTTTACTCGTTTTCCAGTTATTGAATAATTCATAGTACTTTTCGTACCGTTCTCTTGACTTTGTAGGTAACAAATTCAGAGAAATTTTTCTAGCTTCCTCTTGCAAGTCCGGTGGAGTATTCGTAAATTCTTCGTCATTGTCTGGATTGCCATTCATTTTCACTTACTGAATTACAATTTTTCAGAACTTACTGTTATTTTACACTTTTATTGTCTGTTTTGATTCCAAACTTTGATTTAAACTGACATTTAATGAAAAATTATGTGAAACATCAAAGCCCGCAAATGACAGTCAAAGGTGTCTAGATTGTGAAAAACTTCAAAATCGTGTTGTTATAGATTAGCGGCCCAAGGGACGATAAACATTACTTTCGGTCACACTTTTAGGGTCAATATGATTCATTTTCGTATATGGTAGGCGAAAAACGAATTAGACATAACATTCCTATTACAGCAAGGCATAAATGTAGTAGCGACAGCCCGGAGTTTTTCGCTGAATTAGCATTTCTATTGCGTGGCAATTGCTGTTTTAACAACCTTCCGTTTCCTCAAGTACCGAATGCTTGATGGCGCAGTTGCGGCTATGGTAGGTTGCATCCGTGAAAGTTTTTCGCTTTTATTGTCGAAAATTTCAATGAGATCCATTAGCGTACACGTACAAAACGGTTGAATCAGCGTTCCGTATTGCAAGCTTCTGGAAATCGTTCGATATACTCCTTGCGGAGTCTCACCAAACAAACTTTGTAAAGTAAGTAGCGTGTCATAAGACACCATTAGAGTACAACAATCTGATCATCCTCAATTTTTCTTTTCGGAGACGAAATCAAACAGAGCGCAACAAGTTGTTAGAAACTGGCTAAAGTAAGAGACAGAAGAAAGAATCTTGCCAGATTAATTACGTACACAGTTCCACGTTGGTGTATTAACCTGAGGTGGCCGTGATATTCCATACCGGTAGACAAATAAATCTTCAAATCGCAATTAATTCGAAATTTGCAAGGAATCCAGTGTGCAAAAGGTTGTTAAGAAAGTGCGTTTACGGAAACTCCTGATCCATATAGCGCGCATTCTGTATTCCTCTTGATGATTTTAACACATTACAATTTGCCCCGCGTTAAGATGCCAATAATTTTCTAAATCTTACTTTTACTGATGCTATTTAGTTTATTTATTTTAACTAGTTCGGGTAGAACCAAGACTATATAAGCCTGTATGGTAATATTTTTAAATTGAGACACATTTCTATTTAGATTAATTTCTATAAAATATATGCCCTTTTATAAATTATTGATTATTGAGTTTATTAATTTTGCTAGCATAAGTAGAACAACCACTCTCAAATCAGGTTATGTTCATGCATTATCAAAATTATTACTTGATAGTTGATTAGTACGAGGGGCACTGCTAAAGTTTGCGGAAAATGTAAAACAAAACACAAATTACGTTATGTAAATCGCTTTATTGGTTCTTAAAATATTCCCCTTTAAAATCTGTACACTTTTGCATTGGATGAAATCAATCTGCAAACCACTCTTTCCACTTTGAGCGAAGTACCTCCAAACAAGTGATTTAAATGCTTCAGGCGATGAAAAACGGTCGCCGCGCATTTTATTTTTGATGTATCCGATTAAGAAGAAGTCATTGGGAGCTAAATCAGCCGAATATAGGCAATAAATCATTAATTGGATGTTGTTACTGGTCCAAAACTCGACAGTTTGTCGTGCTGTGTGTGCGCTTGCATTCTCATGATGAACAATGATTCGCCGGTTTACGTTGTTTCTTCTGATTTGAGCGATAACTTCCGGCAAACAAATTGAAGTATACCAGTCAGCATTAACTGTCCTGCGATCCTCTAATGCAACAGTTGCAACATGACCCGTTTTTCCGAAGGAACAAGCAATCATTCTTTTCGAAACGCTTCTTGAACGCACCACTTTTGTTGGTTTAGGTTCATTTTGAAACACCCATACAGTCGATTGCTGTTTAGTTTCAGGCTCATATGAGTATATCGAAGATTCGATACCCGTTACGATGTTATATACAGAATTTGAACTACCACCTTCGAATTTTTTTAGCATTTTCTTGCACCACTTGACACGTGTCTTTTTTTTTCTTCTTTCAAATTGTGAGGGATCCAACGACTACAAAGCTTCCGGACATGCAAATAATCGTGCAAATATCTCACTATATGTGACATGCCAACTTGATAAAATCATTTCACGCACAGCATCGATGTTTTTCGCGACAACAGAGGTGCATGGACGATCTTTGCGAAGATCGTCATCAAACGTTGGTCTTGCACGCTTGAATTCTGCGAACTATTTGTAAACCGTAGTTTTTGATGGTGCTTCATCCCCAAATAACGAACTAAGTTTTTTCACACATTGCTGCGGTGCTAAACCGCATCGAAAATCATAAAAGACCATCCCTCGAAAATCACGATTCGAAATTTCCATTTTTCACACAATTATTAGGTACTCTGTTAAATTCTTTTGAAAGGAAACTGTTCGGTTTGAAATCGAACTTTCAACTGAAATATAGATTAAAAACGTCAAATTTTACGAACATGACAATTGCAGAACTCTGGTAATGCAAGGAGTACTCGATTCCGCGAACTTTAGCAGTGTACCTCGTACAATGAAAATTACTTAAAAAATATGACAACTCTGCAATTGTCAGCGAAAAAAATTATAAACGTGAAAAGTTAGTCGAAATCATATTTGTTCCAATTCTTATAATTTTAAAAACAAAAATTTAAGTAATTCCTTCAAATAGTTTATTCACTCACTATTAAAGCTTATTACTTTTAGATTTTGTAACATATACCTGTATTAATTCACCAAGCACTTTAATCAGCCTCCTCTTAGAACCAAGCGTACGCCGTCCGCTCACAGATGCTCCGGAACACCCATGCAAGTACAGCCCTTAAGTAATTGCAACACCCGTCTTCCTAATTTCTCCTTTTATCCAAATACTACAGGATACTAGAGATATAGCTGAAGAACAAATAGATATATGTCAGCAAATTGAATCAAAGACATGTGTATTAATGTACGCCAAATCGTCTATAAAGTCCGAGAATATAATATTAAAATAATTTTTGCTGCCAATTACACAAAACGGAATGATGAAGTTTCAGTACGATCAATCAACTTTTCCTTTCGGTTTTGTCCAAGTACTGTGGAATAGGAGAGTCGATCATCATTGGTGTATTAAATTAATACAAAATTCAAATAGAGAAATCACCATCAAAGTACAGGTATCATAAGAGGCTTTTCACCACTATTCTTCAAGATTTTTTCGAAAAATTTAACGGGGAAAGAAAAAGTGTTAAAATTAATGGCACCTCCCTAACAACATCAGGTACGCCGATGCCATCCTACTTATATCCGAAAACAGAGAAAACCTGCAAGTCATGATAGAAAAACTCAACATCCATTCAGCAGAAATCGCACTGCACATAAACAAAGGGAAGACCAAAGTTGTGAAAAAAAAAATCTACAGATCGGTTTGGAGAACACAATGGTAAACAGGTAGCGGCATACCTATATTTAGACAGATCGTAGTAAACGAAGTTAACAAAACAGCCGCGATCAATAGAAGAATGAAGTTGGCTGTGCTGTATTCCGAAAGATGAACTATATATTAAAAAGCAAAAACATACCACAATACCTGAAATCTAAAGTCTTTAACGAATGTATCTTTCCAGTGCTTACTTACGGAAGTCATACAAGGAGCCTCATTAAGTGAAATGTGGACAAGGCGGCGATGAAGAGGCACATGCTGAATATCTCGCTTCGGCACAGGAAAACCAACAAGTGGATTATAATAAAAACAAAAGTAACCACCATATAGAAATACAACACAGAAATGGATATTTGCAGATCATAACGTGAGGCAAACGCAAAGCAGATGGAATGCCACAATAGAATAATGGCGTCCTTCGCTAAGAAGAAGAGCTCTTGGAAGATCTCAACAAAGATGGGTAGATGACATCAAACGCACATTTGGTTTCGCATGAAAAAGAAGAGCAATAGTCCGAAAGGATTAGAAGGAACTAGAGGTGGCCTACACCTGTAAACGGGTACATAACGGCTAAGAATAGAAGATAGTAGCGTGTCATTTAGCAGAATCCCGGTGCACTAAGCAATAGAAAAAACAATAAATGAAGACACATAGGAAAGGAAGTGTTTAACAAAGTTGCATTTTAAACTCTGATATGGAACCAGAATTCCTTCGTATTGTTCATGATAGAATAAACTACTAAATTCTTCTTCAGGACTAATTACTCTATAACCAGATCTTTCTTTACCTTGTATCCAAGCGCCTGATCACCAACGATTGGATAAATCGGTTTTAAGAAGTACATTTCAGAAATTGTTAACTATCTTGTCGATGCCCATGAAGAAAATGAAAAAACTTATAAACATTTTATAAAAACACATCTGTATCACGACTCAAAACCAGAAGAGTTTTTCAATCTTTTAGAGAAATGAAAACTGAAGACATTGTCTGATTTGAAAAAGAAAAAGAATGTAGATCTGAAAAACAACGAGTCAAAGCAGAAAGAAAGTTGTTTGCGGAAGAGGTGACTATTGCTGAATGAAGAGAACTTAAAATATGAATTGCTATTTGCTATTTTCTAGGCCCTCTTCCAATGCCCTTAGCTACAGATGATGGTTTGTAAAAGAAACCAGAAACCAGAAACTTTGCAACTGCTGAAAATTACTAACGAAGTTTTTAACATCATTGCTGGAATGTGTCCAGTACAAAAACTACCCGAAGGGCTAAAAACGTTTGGTCAAATAATAGGAATGCTCTTCCTACGAATAATTTCTAATTCTCTAAAAGAATAGATACGTACTTGACTTTGTGCGAAGCATGCAAGGGAACTAATAATTGTCAGCTCTACTATAGAAAGAAAAAGTTACCTGATATCAACGAATCGTGTCATACATTTTTTATTCTCGGAAGGAGGTCGTGAAATCTCATAGCACTCTTCCGTGTTCTTCCACGCTTTAGCAATGTATAAAAAGAGCCATAGTAGGATTTTGTTTAGAAGAAATATGTGTAGGTTGAACCAGCTCTTCTATCTTTAGAGTAACAGACCTGGATTTCTTAAAGAGACTGTAATGTTACGTTCGTGCTTTCAGATTTGTGCTTTCATAACAACCTCAGATATTCAGACGTGTGGAAAACCCAGAACTGTTTCAATAAGGAAGAAATAAAAAATCTAAAAAGATATATATCAAGTCTTTAGAGGTGAAATCCATATGTCTATATTTTTTTATCACGGTCCAACTACTATATACGAAGCTGTACACACAGCACAGGATTGTGAAGCATGGCCTAAAAAGGATTAATTTAATTCATAATGCTACCAAACCCTTCTCTTGGGTAACAGATTGAAGAAAAAAGGGATTGGGAGATTAATCAATGACAAAAAACAAATAAGTTCTGGACAAACAATAAAACACCACAGAGTTTCAGTAATTACTGCAATTTCTGCTGAGGTATATTTTCAGTTTATTACGTACTATAAAAATACAAGAGACATAGAGTGTGTCCGCGGATTGAGTTCACATAAGGTGTAAGCAATAACAAATATTCGACTTAGAAGCTGGTATTCTAGGAATCGCTCCTGCTTGTTCTTAAACCGACACTTTGAAAAAATCAATAAAATTAATTAATATACAGAGTGTTTTTCGGATTGTTAGGGGCTGAACCGTTTAAAGGATAGAAGGACCAAAATGTTAGGGGCTGGAACGTTTAAAGGATCGAAGGACCAAAATGTTCAGGGTGGAGCTTGTAATAGACTGTATGAATTTATTTTGGACAAATTACAGGATATGTCTTAGGGGTGCAGGAATTAAAAAGGGTGCAAACCAACGGTCTCGTGCGGTCTCACACGAGATGATGTAGCAAAAGACCTGGGGTCCTTTGGGCAGCGTGAACACAGTGAAACAAGATTTCAAGTTGTATTAATTTAATGACTAGTTCTCTCCTATTTATATACATAAAAATACTGACTTAGCTTACAAAGTTTAATATTTGCCCTAGTTCAAGCTGCTATTTCTACGTGCGTGTCTAATTTCATAATAAACAAACTTGCAGAGTGCAGAATTGCAGGCTGTTCACCGGGTCATCCGAGCACTGATTACATTACTGCTGACGCTTTGTTAAGCATTTTCCGTATGCAATATATATATATTTGTGAAATACACGCCTAATTAAATTAAAAGGATTAAAATTTATGTTTGGTTCCTAAACACGGATCGAGTTTTAAAAAATGGCCAAGGGTAAACTGCCTTTATTAGAAGAGATAACAAAAAAGTATTAAGAAAAGTTGTTTAGAATTAAGAGTAGGTAATGATAGATTCTCAATTTTCAGACAAATTTTTATACCAACGTACCTTTCATCGTAGTTGTAGAAGGCACTCCATTATTTTTTTAACATCTTAGTTTATGAACCAGTTGGTATAAAAAATCCTAAAAAATTGAAAAAATCAAAGTAAGCCGATTTGTCTGAAAATTGAGAGTCTATCATATCTATTAATTCTAAACAACTTTTCTTAATACTTATTTTTGTTATCTCTTCTAATAAAGGCAGTTTACTCTTGGCCATTTTTTAAAGATCGATTCGTAAAACATCTTGTATATTAATTAATTTGATTGATTTTTTCAAAATGTTGATTTGAGAACAAGCAGGAGCGATTCCTAGAATATCAGCTTCTAAGTCGAATATCTTTTATTATTTACACCTTATGTGAACTCAATTCGCGGACACACTGTATGTTTCAAAAGATTCTCTCTCATAGTAACGGGATATGGCATTGCTATTAAAGTTCACAAGATAGACTAAATAAAGTTTTAGTTTGATTTTCGGCCATATTTTAATCTATATTTCGACCTGGAAACTACATATTAAAAAGCATTCGATCTCAACTATCATAGTCGCGGCCGGCGCGATCCATCAGAGAATAATTAGCCGCAACCATGGCTGGCTAGCCAGATGCTTCAAATGCGATATAAATTAAAACGTAGCGAGTATGCAATTCGCGTTATTTCCGATTATCTCGAAGGGCTGGACGTCGAGGAATTTTCAAGAGTCACGCTTTCGAGCTCGCAGGTGTTCTCGTTCCCCATACACGACGAACAAAACGAGCCGTCATAAATAAATATAATTGAAACGGTTGCCGTGCCGTATTATAACTTAATGCGAGCCGCATTCATCATAGCAGCCGCAATAAAAATCGGCGATCTCGGCGGGCAGAAAGCCGCCGAAATTTATATTTAGTGGGCGTCTGATGTTAATAGGCGCCGTATCGCCCATCTTCGGCTCGTCTGCTGCTCTTATCACACGTCCGCCGCTATCGCGCGAGATGCCGTCGGCCATGCTAAGCAGGCTCAAATTTGAGAACGAGATCGTGGCTGGATGGCCGAAAACATGGAGGAATTTTTATATCGCAGTTTTATCGAAAAAGCAGCCGAAATACTGAAAGGCTTCTCCTTCTATCGTTCCAAGTGTAACACCTTTTTTCGATTTTTCAAATCGGCAGATTTAGTCGGTCTTTCTACACTGTGTCTCCATACAGGCTAATATTCTAATGCCAGTTTTGATATTCGACTGCTATTTGTTCTTGTTAGATCGTACTTGCCTTCGCAATCATAGAATATACAACCAATTGGCATATGCATCTCAGTTTTTAATGCCATCTTCTCTCATACAAACATTCATTGATCTCATTTTATTTCTTGTCGTCCAGCATTCCGAACCATATACATAATAGTCTACATGCTGCTACTATCTTATACGTAAATTTTAAATCACGCATCTTTTCTTGTTTTCTTTTTCACTGTTCTTATTGTTCCATAGTCACTTTGCTATTTTGTGACCGCCGAACGCTAAAGGAGGTAATAGGAGGAGTGTAACACTACAATGATCAAAACCAAGTACGGGCGCCATCAATTTGACTGTTCAACAACTCGCAAATCTAAGTTGGAAGATTCCTTGGTGGGTAATTACGACTTACATTGAAGGGAGATATGTCAAAATTACATTTATCGGACGGTGATTTTTTGATAAGTTGTAACCTGTTGCAAAAAGGCAACGACATAGATACGGCGCAATTAGTCATATTTATGTTCAATACATGCAGAAAAACACTATAAGAGGGTAGTTCTTTGCACCGAAATAAACTATTGAATCTATGTTATATTAATATAAGGTACGTAAATACTTCAGGTGAACTCAATACCAAACCCGCGACTTGTACACAAGGCGTTCACAGTATAACGTACGTAATTATTAATTTAATTTTAAATGTAAGTTTAACGTACAAATAAACACTGCGCAAGTTTATAGACTTACTCACGCCGATACATTTTAGACTATAGTATAAATATTAAGTAAGAGGACAAGATTGTAGCTTATCTGTTGAATCCAGCGTCGATCAAGGAAACTGGTGTTGTTTCAATCTCTATCTCGAATAGACTACGAAAGCGATGTAAAGCGGAACAATACTCGCTATAAGTCCATAAACTAGAAAATTCAGATACCCAAGTCTATAAATACGAAAATACTTAAATCCAATATTTATTAAAAATGAAAACCTTCAGTTGTAAAAAGGCTTAGTGGCCGAATCTCCAGAGAAGGTGTTGACTAACGGAAAACCATCTAGAATAAAATTACAATTTGTAAAAATAAATTGCCAACATTGGCTTTCATGGCACTCGCCAAACAGTGCTGTCTCCATATAAATCCATCGACATGTTGTATTTTCCAGATTTCATAACTAAGAATTGGAAAAAGTAAAGGAGAGCTGCCACCGCCAAATCTCCAAAATCCCTTGTAAAAACACAACTGGTTTCTCTGATGTAATTTTAGATGATTTGTTTTTAGGAATTTTTCCGGAAACAAAACAAAACTAATAAGTTGAAAGGTCGAGGGCTGTTAAGCGGTTTGACCACCACCGTGGGATGAAGTGATCATAGAACAGCTGATCGCAAACAGAAGTTACTAAGCGACTGTGCTAGAACTCACAACAGAACGCCAAAACCCAACGGAGCATATCTGATAAGCCAAGACTGCACGAGATCTCACTCTCATATTCGATTAAATTCGTCAAACAATGCAATAAAGGGACAACTAGAGTCACACCTGCCAAGCCAATGACACAGCCTCTTTGTAATCTGCTGCAGGCTTCTAAACTTGATAACTAAAATAATTATAACGGCATTAACTTCCAAAACGTCATACAATTTCGTTTTCCAAAGAGATAAGTATGTAAATTACCAGAGCTCGTTAATTAAATATCACTTTCAAGAGGGGCTAACAAAACTAGGAGACGTCACATTTGAACTAGAAGAGGGAGAATGCTAGACATTCAAACCAAAAGTATGACCACAGCTACAACCCAACGTTAACGGTGACAGATAAAACCATATACATCTTTAGAAATGTACATAGCAGTTAAGCATCTTTCAGCAAAAAATAAGGTGAAGTAGAGCGGTATAGTAAATGTTGATAAGTAAACCAAAAATAGATGATAATGTATAAGTGAACGCAACAATTGGTTGATTTTATTTTCGTTATATATAGTATTGCACTTGTTCTAGGGTTTCATCGAAAGAATTGAACACTATATCATCAAAAGATGTACAGTACATTATTCCTGCAATATTGTGCATACTGGCGAAACAGAAGGTTCAATAAAAACCCATATTTGAAGATCAGCGTTGTCTAAGAGCAGATCTTCAGACAGATTTTCCTAGCTCTATGGCATTTGTCTTCGCCATATTATCCATTTTATTAATTTAGGTATGGGTTTGTTACCGAACCTGGCATTTAAGTCTCCCTTTAGTAATCTGTTGTTGCAGTTCTTCATAGAGTATTTCCGTCTATTCTATTTCATTATTTTTAGTTTGTATAATACATTGTCATAGATAGTAAACAACATATGATATATTAGGTTTAATTTTAATGCAAGCACGAAATACAGCGTGCAATAAATTAATTAATTCGTGGAAACTTCCATCATAGCTTTAAGTGATATTAGATCTAAATTCTTACTTTTGTATTTTGTGCTTATTAAAAAGAAAGAAGATGTTTATTAGCTGGTTGACAACTCTTGTTTAATAAAAACTGAATTTTTGTATTCCACTTAAGTTAGAGTCATCACATCTTTAGGCATAGTTGGTATTTACAAGAAACTGTGCTGGCCTGTAGATTACACAAGAAGTAGTTTGATCAATATGAAGGTTGTCCATATCGAGGCAATCGTAAACACTAGACGTCAGTCACTTAAAAGGAGAAAACTTTAAATTAAAGTAGATCAAACCTGTAAGACATATAATAATAATAATAATAATAAAATTGTATTTAACAAAAGCTAATACAACAACAAAAAATATATAAAATACAAAAACTAAATTAAAGGTTCAAATATCCTTTATCTAATAGACGTGTCTGTCCGGGACGCTGTTTCAGCAGCCAAACCGTAAGAGATAGAGAAAAAAGTTATTAAAGTTATATATTTCGAATGTTCATGTCAGGTCAGGAACCAAATTTCAGTCTCTAACACTAATTATTATCTTAATTATAATCCTAACTTTTTAGGTTAGATTCTAGGCAAATTTTATCAAGGCGAATGCGACTGGTAGTTTGCTACCAACAATGACGTCATATACGTACGTGTAGTGAATACGCGTTCTATTTGCAAAACGGTCCTTTGTGTGTTATTAAATGAGACATTTGTCTCACTGGACTGCTAGTATTTGTAATAATAAACAACAAAATTCATAGTTATTGCATTATCACGTCTAGCTTTGAAATTTCAAGGTTTGTAAATAGTTTTGTTTGGCTCAAATTGTGAGGCAACCTGCAGTGTATTGTTTAACGTCACATGTTACTTGCAACCCAGCAGTGAAACGACGTTTCTGAACGAATGAAATAAATGTCAATTGTGTTTCTAAATCTCAGTTATCCCAAAGATAAGACTTGGTTATCTGCAGCAAAGTAAAGCGTGAACAAAATGTTTCGTTTATAATTAGTCCTAAAATGTATATTCTTGTGTTTTAGTTTTTTACATATCTTGATAGCATGTTTGTTAGTGTTGTAAATTCGTCTATGCTTGTTCTGTAACTTGATTGGTTTCCTTTTTACAAATTGTGCATGTCTTGATTAAGATAAGCCTCTTTTTTGCTCCCGTTAAAGCCTAACACATTTTTTGCACAGCTGACACGGCGTTGGCCATTTATTCCCACAGTTTTTCAGCATTACCTGTGAATTACAATTAAATAAATTATGCAGTACATTTTAGCAGTAAATTTTGTTTTAATGTGAAATGTTATTAAATATTCCTGTTTTTAAGGTTCCACTTTAATATCAACTACAGGGGATCACTAATACTTTCTATGATCTCGCTATTATATAATGATTTATTACTTAATAAACACTCAATCTCAGGGGTTTTCATATTTATTTAATGATATCTCTAACTTAACTTAGCATGCTTTTGAGAATGTGTTAGAATTAACTGTGTTAATTCGACTTTTATCTCGGGTTAGTGTCATAATTTACAGTTAATGCAATAAAAGTTATCTCAAAATCTCAGGTAAATAAAAAAGTTGAGTATTCACATCGACATAATTGAAATTCATTAATAATTTGGCCAGTATGTTGAATTTCATTTTTAATCAACAAATGTAATTACCTTGGTTTTAACTTTTAGTAAAACATAATGCTGCAAACAACTCCTTAGAAATTAGTTGTTACCCTTAGTTGCTGAAGCTTACGAATCAACATAACAGACGTTCCATGAAAAATTGTACAAGAATTATACGAATTATATAGATAACAATGCATTTTTCGTTAATTAAATATGTCTCAGCTCTACCTTTAAACGTCGTTTCTGTACGGAAATTAACTTTAACTCACTCACGATTCGATACGACGCTGCGCTTCGTAGCCAGGGGTGTAGTCGAGGGGAAACGCGGGGAAACGGCGTTCCCCCACTGGTTTTTTGTTAAGTTAAAAGAAATAAAGAAGTAATTCATGACATTTACTTATTAGCACAAACGATTTAATAATTATTCATTCCAGTGTCATTTAAATATAGGTTAGTGGTTCATGTTATTATTTAGAAATATTACGTCAAACATGACTTGCTACTTGCTATGAATATGCAAAGTATTAAAAACAGTTTGAATTAGAAAGTTGTAGGTTTGATATTTATATATTAAGGCTACGAAACTGGCAACATCGTAATACGGAAAAATTGCACCAGAAAACATTGAAACGCATATTTTTGCACCTATACTTTTAAAAATTTTCTGGAAGAGGACCCCCGGATTCCCCTTTTCCTAGGGGATATTCCATACCCTTCAGAAGAATAGCGTTCCCCCCCACTGGCAGATTTGCCACTACATCACTGTTCGTAGCGTACTTCCAATTCTTCCGTACTGCTTATAGGGCTGGATTCGGTCCTGCTCCCCCACTGTTAACTTTGGCTGCTCGGTAAACTGCTGTTAAATTGCTCTTGTGCGTAGTCAGTGCGATGACTCATTCAAACAGTGTTTTAGTTTACTTTTTTCTAAATTCTAAATTACACCACAATACGTGATAATTAATTCTAAGACGCTCTAAATTAACACTTCTACAGTAGGTGCGTATTTAACGACCAATAACCATTCAAACAATTAAATTCGAAGGAGCTAATTAAGACTATAAATACCCTAGTCTTGCTGACAAATTTTCGTCTCTTCTTTTTTTGTATCAACGATCATCAATAGTCATAATCGCCATAGCCACCAATTCCTCGTAGTTAAGTAACAGCTCTCTTTGATCTAATTAACAAAAGCTGCTGTCAACGTAGCCTTTCAAATCTGCTATTGTTGGGTTATGACTGACTTTTATAATAAAATACATCTTTTGACATTTCACGTTAGTCCAGATTGGTATCTACCATCATAACTTAGGAAGGTAAATTTATTTCAATACATTATTTTCTATATTTTACTGACACGATTGCAACTATCACTAGTCGGAGAACGATTTTTAATGAATACCAATATTTCATACACTATAATAAAATAATTACAATTGTTTGGAAATTTTGTCACAGCTATTACCAGAATTAAGCAAATTGACAATAGCTTTACCAACGACCAAGTACCATTTTTGCAAAAAGGATACAGACGCCAGACTGTCTATATGTTATTAAACAACAAACAGCTTGTTTCACTTCAATCAAAACATGCTACGGTAAACCAAATGATATTTTGATCATATAGGCCAAATAAAGTGAGTCGATAATTTATTTTTAATTTAGTGATATAAAGATACCTGAAAAATCTTAACTGGGCCAGATGATGTGATTCTGGGCTCGCAACTACCGTAGGAATGATATTGTCATTTTTCATGGCTACTTGACTGTGTGCCACTTTCGTAGATGGGAGAGGGAAATAGTATATTACGTAACAAGCTGCGAAAGTGGCGTATATCGTGCGAGTATATTTGAGAAACGGGTTATGTACGCTATTTTTTCCACTGCCAAAAAAAATACACATTTTTGCAACTTAATGAATGGCAGCTTCATTGTGACAACTGACATATCAGTAGATTTTCCGTAGTTTTTAGGTTAAAATGACATATTTTGCCCACTGTATAACTGTGAATTATGCATTTTTACTTCATTTTACAATAAAGGAAGTATTGATTTACCCCAAAAATTAGAAATTGAGTTTTCCACAGATCTTGACGTTTTAGAGTCCTTGAACCGTACAAACATGTTTTTGGTCATTGGTCTGTCTGCCATTCTGTGTTTGTGTGTGCCTGTGAACAGAATATCTCAAAAACGAAAAGAGGTATAGCGTTGAAACTTCATATATAAGTTTTGTGTACTATCTAGGTATGACAGCATAACCGAAAGTATGGTGTTTGTCCTTGTGATTTTTCAGTTCCTCTCGATTTTTTTAAAAACGGCTCTAACGATTTTCTCAAACTTTATATTTTTATTACATTTTTAATGTGTATTGATGTGAAATAGGCAATTTTCCAGTTGAATACCTCTAAAATGGGTTTCTTTTGTTTTTTCTTGTTTTTATTAACTCCTATTTTAAATAGAACACCCAGTATATTATTACCTTTTTGAATTCAGCTTAAAATTTTAGAGAAAATTTGTCTCTTTAGAGTTTGTAATTTTTGAAAAATTTTGACTAATGCTTAAAAATTCAAAATCAAATTTTTGGCTAATTGTAAGATGACTGTAATAGCAATTTGTACAACTAGTTTTTAAAGTCATACTTTTTTTCATGAATTTACAGTTTCATAGCCAGGGCAAAGCCCGAGTTAATCAAGCAAATGAATGACAAGAAGGAGTTTCAAAACGTGTTGTGCACGTAGTTTTTCGACATAGTGATCTATTGGTCGAAATTTAGTCGCAAAGGACTTCGCAATTGACAAATGTCAAATTGATGTTTCAATAAAATAGTTTAAAAAAGTGTACCTTTTTTACGATTTTTGCTTTAAAAGGAGTGGAACTTTCAATACGATTTTTCGTTAAAAAATACGACTTTCAGGATGACTATGCAAGAAAAGGAAGTTGTGTGCGTGCATCACACCAGATTTTTTCATAACAAACACGTTCGTCATGATAACGACGGAGTAAATGTGTGTGGGCGTGGGAAAATATTATAACATACCGGGTGATCGGTTTCAAAACCGAACACAGCAAAAGCATGGTATATCATAAAATTACTAGAAACATTTATTTAACTTAATTATGGAATATCAAATAGCAGCTAAACACTGTATTAGACTAAAATTTCAGCGCAATCCAATATAAATTGGCTGAGGTATTTTAAATCGTAAGGTTTCGTTTGAACAATATGGAATGTGGAACCAAATTTTCATACTTTAACGTTACTTTACTGCAAATCTATCCACCATGAACATATTATAACGAACTTATTCTAACTATGTGCAATTTTTGACTTTATTAGCCAATAAAGTCTTTTTGGTTGAATGTTTGTAGTCACATAACCTCACTTAACATATTCATGAATACTTGGCAAATTTTATTTTGAAATAATAATTGCACATAAGGGCTGTGAAGTAGTTTACAACCGACATTAAGTTATGTTGCTTTATGTAAAAATTTACTTGGAAAGACCACTTACAAGTTGCCAAAAATCACTAGATGGATCTCTCGGGAATAACGAATCAAAAATAGCAAGATTTTAAATTCTTAAAAAATTGCTTTAATGGTCAGAGTCTAAACAGCCTTCTTCTTGTGTGTCTTAATGTTATCGACAATTAGCACCTTTAATTAAAATTAAAATTGTGCTTATTCTGTTGGTTCCATACAGAACTACTGGTTTCTTACATATTTTGAAATGAAATAATAAGTCGCTTGCCTATGTTGGTCTCTATCTACAGCACTATATTGTTACTGACAATGAAAATTTTTACTTCGTCTGTATATCGGTGTAACACGTTGGTGTGTCATGTGAGTAATTTATATTTTTGCTGTATAGCCATTCCGTTAGTTTACTTATAGCAGTCGTTAGTAGGTTGAGCACCATCCCCAGTTACTCTCTTCGAGTTATTTCAAATTGTTGGTTGGTTAATAAATTAATTTAAGTCAATGGGAGTGCTTCCAAAATTGGTTATCTAAGGTATTTGGATTAGATCGTGCTGGGTTGGTATGGATATCATGGGTTGTTCACTTTGGTCACATTGTAACTGCTTATGGACGTCCACATCTACGATGGTTGGTAGAGTCATTTCCATTTCCCAGACACATTTTACTTTATTATCTTTGATTTGTGTTACTAATCGACTGTCAAGTAATTTAATGCTCTTTTCACGCATTGTGGTGTTTCTGTGCAATCACTTTTTGTGTGACCATATCCTTGGCATCTGCTACGTTGAGCGATGATTTTTTAGAAGAGTGTGTTTCATTTTTTTTGTTCGAAAAAGTGATTATCAGAGGCAACCATTACGGCTTGATACCCTTTATATGTTAGATTCAGTTAACTTTGACCTTTCCTATTTATAGAGCGAAAAGAACGCTTTCAATTGTATAAAATAAAATTATGTTTTGGGGCTGTAATTTTATTTTTTCAAAGTTTATAAACTTTATCATGTTCGTATGATGCAGAAGCTATGCATCACAATCTGTTTTAGAAGTGCCAGTAAAGCGAAAATCGAAAAATCAATGTCTTATTCTTTTCGTACCTTACTTCTATTACTAACGTTGCTGTCAGCTACGTAAGTAAGATATAAAACATATAAATATATGTAATTATGTAGTGCTGATATTCAAATCGTGAAATCGTTGAATTCATATTTCAATTTTTAATTGAAATGTACGTAAAGTACATATATTTATGTCTCTAATGGAATTTGCAGGTAAACACTTGCATTCAACAGTTGCCAATCGTTCCCACTTCATCAACAACAGCCCTTAAAGGCACTAATTTCACAGCTTTTAGGGGAAAACCACGCAACAGGCGATCGCCACACCTGCACCAATTTAAACCGAACCGTTTTTCTCACCAACCTGCGGTAATGGCTTAAAAGGCCCTAATGATATGCACCACTAGCCGTTGGAGCAAGTAGCCGTAACAAAGGGTTGCCGGAACATGCTAACCCTTCCTGCAGCAATCGATTTTTTCTAATAAGGCTCCACAAAACCGCCTCGGATGCAGCAGTGATTAAGAGAGCCAAAGTGTCGTAATTGCCGCCGTTAGAACAACGAGTGACATCATGCCATAAAAAATATCAAAAATCCGCAGATCACTATAATTAGTGGACTTCCGGAGCAAGATGGCGGCAGGAAGCCGCCGGACAAAGCGCTAAATATTTATGAATGGGTGCCCTAATCTGATTTCGGCGACGCTATGACACGCAGAATTCAAATTTTTAAATTCCGATCGGTGCAGCCGCGCAGCCCAGATGCAATTTGGACCCAAGGACCCAGCGTCAATTACCCACAGGATGTGGCTTATTGTTATTAGGCATTTTAAGAGCTATGAGTGAAGAGAATGAGTCAGTGCGTCTAGGAGGCCTTGTAATTTCGGAGTTTAAAGTTTTTTCGAAACAGCGCAATTGTTAAACAACGCCGCTTTCTCTTCTTAAATTTGGCAGTCTTAAAGCTAGTTACTGGAGCTGAATAATTGTGCTATAGATTTTCTTAGTCCAGCTACAACTTTTAAAAATAGTAGGTTTAAATTTTTATATGCACACCACTACATTTGCTGTTTATTATTGAAATTAAGTAAACTGCTATACAATTATAATGCAGCAAATTAATACAATTAGTAACAGCTCATCAAAACATTATTCATTTATAACGCTGACCACCCAACTTTTGTTTAACATCCTCTTGAGACACCTCATCTAAAAACCTTCTGTTACATCTTTGCTCTACTTTCTGCTGGTTCATATCTTAGAATCACAGCAAGTGACCCTCGAGGAAGACAAAACTGGCAGGCTTTTGCCTTAGAAAGAGACTTTTACGCCACTCAACCGAAGTCGGAGCTGCTCATGGATTAATCTACGGACTCAAACAACCTCAAAGCGCTTGATTTAACAAGTTGCATGTGAAGAAGGTGATGCTAATGAATTCATGCAAGCTAAGAGAAGGAATGCCGCATAAATAAAATGCAGAGGAATCTTCAGTGGGGGTTAATTTCAATCTTAATGCTCGGCAATAGAACAATTACATTGGAAAGTCTAATCTCAATGGCTGAATTTTCGTAGGTCTTAAATAAATATTACACTAGGATCAAGCCGCGTATAAACTCAGAGTTTAGATAGCAATTCACGACTAGGTATATCAAACAATTTATATCGAAGCTATCAAACCTTTGACTTGTACTACTCGTACATACTAACAGACTAATGCTGTCGCAGGCGAGAAACGCTTGTAATTGTGTAAAAGTAATGGAGTGGCTTATGGGACGGAATCGATACGATATAGCAAAGATTACCTAAAGACCAATATGTCAAACAAGGTAAAAAAAGGGCAACAAACGACTCCTAATCTGAAATGTGATACATATTGTAGTGACTGCTATACTATTTTTCCAAATTGAATTATTTGTTCGAATTTCAATATAATTTACTTATTAAAATCAATAGCACCTTGAGACTCTTTCAGGGTGGTTCGTTTATCTAGTTGCTTGTCAATTAGATTTTTTTAAATAATGACTTTGAATTATGTTATGACATTAACTGTCACCTTTAACGTCAAATAATATGCTATTGATAATCTCAATCAACTATGACAAATGCTCATTCTAGTTATCTTATTGGCTTAATATTATACTGTCAGTACTTGATTATAATTAATTGCACTTTTTAATTTGTCTTTATTTTCTATAGTGTCGATAGGAAAAAACTATAACCCACCTTGAACTGCTTTCACTTCTATTCCAAGATCACCTTCAATACAGCACTCCTGATGTAAACAGCCTGGACCCCTAGTTAGTCCTGCTGTGATGCACTGCCCACTGACGATAGCTGTCAATTTGTCAAAACCCTTGGCTGCTTGTAGGAAAGACCCCGTTCTACTTCACCAGCACTAGTGCTACCTTCCAGAGACTCTCTTCTTCCAACAGCTTCACAGCAAGTTTATTATCACAGATGATCTCCAATTAATATTCATCCTCCTTAGATCCAAACTTCAGCAACCTATGTGTTCAGTCACCAACAGAATAGCTCGATTCCAGCAGTCCCTCTACTATCCTCTGTCATCAGATCCACGTGTCCTCAGTACACCCTTAACAAACCCAGCACTTGACAATTCTCGAACTAATGTAACTTCTTATCAATTGTATTAATCAAAATAAACTCACTCTATCCAAATCTTATTTTCTTCTTCCTTCTTCTGTTTGCTTCTATCTAGTTATACAACCTTCCAATACTATTCAATAACTTTTTCTTCATGAATTATAATCTGGTCTACGTTTCTCTTTATTTTCACCTCGTCAATTTAGTAAAACCCTTTATAAATGTATTTCACCAACTTACATATTAAAAATTAGGGTAAAATTTGTAAGTTTTTATTAACACCGAAAAATCATATCAAAAGTACATTTTATTTTCTGAGTGGTTATTTTCTAATAATCATAACAAAATCTGCTTAGATCCTATGTTACAATTATTCATGCCATCTATAAATTAACTTTATTTTAATTCCACCCACTTCATCATATTATTTTAATAGAAATTACATTTGTCATTTGTAATATGAGCATGTATTTACTTTCTGCTTTTAAAACCCCTACAGAATACTCAAATGTTATCCCTATTATCTTAATTTAGCTCAATTTCGAATTCTTTTAATGACTTTAATTCTAACAGCCAATTCTTTTTAAACTTTTCTAAATTGATTGTATTGATCTCCCAAATTCTTTTGTTTAACATTTAATCTTCATCAGAGAGCAGTTTGGCTGATCTTAATGTATCATAACAATATATATGTAAACTAGGTACATTTTATTTATTTATCGTATGGCTGACACATTAAGCATTTAAAATTAAAATATTAATAAAATATAACGGTTATATATTGCAATGCACAATTTTAAAGCTTCTAAAATTATGGTAACAAATATATTCTATAAATATTCTAGTTTAATTTTTGCAAATTGTATGTATAACATTGACCTTAAGTTAATAACTGGTAAAAAACGGTATTAAATGCAGTGTTAGTCTTGATTAAAACATAAAATGTAATCAGAGCAGGCTTAGAAATAATGAATAACAGTATAAGATGTATGTAAACAACACAAAAGAAGGGGGAAGCGAAGCCAAGCTGTGAGCTGTATTATTTTTGGCTTCTTCACAAATAATCCTTTTAAAAGCGAATAAACAACCATTTTTCTTAATTATCTGTTTGATAATGAGTGTAGTATCTTTTGGGTAAGCTGTAGATGGTTGCTTTGATTCGTGCTGAGTCTTGCCAACTGGGGCACAAACGGAGATGCAAGATGCAAGCGTTAAGGTATCGGACTTGTTACAGCAGGCCAACGGAGAGAAAGATGAGCCCCTGTCCATCGTGGAACTTGCTGTGACTTAAAACTGGTATCCGTTGCGTGGGAGGTGGTTAGATAACACCAGCAATTATTCTCATGGTGTTATTTAGCTGGGCATCTATTTTTGTACATGTGGACTATTTAGCCAAGCTGGAGCGCAGTATTCAGCAGTTGAGAATTAAAGACCCAAAGCAGAAGAGCGCACAGTGGAGGCCGATGATAATACTTGGAACACTATTCTTCAAACAAATTATACTTCGATCTGCAACCAATTTCTAACGTGAGTGATATTTTAAAATGTTTGTTTCCGGCCCTCTAGATAATTTCTATCTTCGAACATCGTATCCTGAATTCATTCACGTTAGAAATTGGTTGCAAATCAAAGTGTAATTTTTGGGAGACTAAATCACTACAGTACTATTCTAAATTAACCAGACAGGCTGCCAAATCACAAAACCACTACAAAGAATCTGATTTCCGACGATTTTAAGATATAAATTCGCTCCTAAAGTGGGTCACAACAAAAACTCAAAAATGAGTCCTACGGCATCCAGAAGTAAACTGGAGATGCGATGTTCCAAAATAGGACCAGTGAATAGGTCTCCCGTAAAATTCCAAACCAGAAATTTTCAAATGAACAAAAATAGCAATCGTAATTCAAAAGTTAACAAAACCGTTACAATTTAAGTAGAAGCGTAGGCAACCCAACATACAGAATCTTTATCAGCGAAAATAATGTATAAACCAAAGACAGGACGTCCCACGACACAAGCCCTGCAATCCAGCAACCCAAATTTAGATGAAAGTGTAAGGAACTAGAGAAAAAGACTATAAAGATGCTGCATTGAGCTTGGATACCAAAGGTAATCTTAGATGCTGGATGAAATAGTCGAACAGATGACTAGACTAGTTTAAACCTCGAACACAAGACAACCACTTGAACCACAAACAAAAAGCCTAACCAACCAATCTCAATACTCAAATTAAATTAGTTTCAAAACCAAAACACTAAATAATTGTTCAATTATCCAACCCTCAAAAAACACAAATCCCACACTAAAAATAGAAAAACCCAAAAAAGTAAGGAAGAGAAGACCAAAGTCAAACCAAACCCAAGCCAATGGGGATAGATGTTCATCTGACAAAAGGAGCGTCCATCTGTAACGTTCCTACCAACCAAACCCAGAAAAAGGCTTTTAACAAAAGGAAGCTAAAGTAATAAAATACTGCTTAAAGAGACATGAAAACAGTTGAAATGACAACTATAAAAGGTAAATGTTTTCTGCAAAGAATCAACTTATACAAGAATCGGTGTTGATGAAAAACTAAAACAATCTCAATTTTGTGATAAATTATAGAAAATGGTATTTGAAAATAAAACAATTGGTTTGGTATCTCTTCATAGATTGAATTACTGTAGTATTTTTCTTTAGTAATATACTTCAGGCTTCATAAACCAAGCAAACTGTTGCGGTTGGCGTAACGTTCTAATGTCTACCACTGAATAGATGAATCTCAATGCTATAGTGTTACTGTCATTTTAACGTTAGCCTCTCAATATTTACCTGACAGATTCAGTGATTATTTGGACATGCTGCAGGTTACATATATTTGGATTATAAAAAAACGGTGTCTTGCGTCTGTCAAGAGTGACACTACTTAACAGTTTATTCCCGCTAATCTAGTGTTTAGAGTATTTAGTCGAATCTGCGCTTGATATCCCGTGCAGTCTTGGTTGATTAGACGTGTTCTGTTGGGTTTTGGCGTATTACCAGCTCTATTTCGCGAATTTATCTAACCGGCACCGTGAATGACAGCGCGGTAGCTTAGAAACTTCCTTCTGCGGTTAGATTTTTTAGTACTACTTTGTCCAACTGTCGTGGTGAGATCTGTTGTATCTTGTTAATTTCCTTCTCAAACTTCCGACCGAATTTAAAAGAAAAGCGAATCACCGATATCTTCAATACCTCTCGTATGGCCCTTCACGGGGGATTTGTGATTCAGTGATCGCTGTGTGTTCGTTATTGTTTGCCAATTCTTATCGTTGGGTTTAGACACAGCATATTGAAGTGTTGTTATCTTATCGTTAGTTTATTCTAGTGCTATTGCTTATTTGAGCGTTTAGCGGTAACATACAGCTCTAAAATAATTTGCAATTGGTTGCCAATTTACTTGACCATAAATAACAGACAACAGTTCATTAGTTATATGACCGTTTAGATTTTCGGATATAACAGTAGTATCCTTTCAAGGATGAGGTTGACTTAAATACATTTTTACAAAAATATATTTACTAGAGAACAAGCTCTTTGTAAAAGTTTTCAAGCAATAATTCCAAAGCAATTGCTTAAAGTCGCCATAATTTCAGTACTGAATGATCGTAGCAGTTTCACGAATTACAATAAGAAAAGAGTCAAAACAGAAAGACGTTCACTCTGAAGGCATTTATTACCGTATACAATTTTAGATCAATTCAATAATAAATGAAAAAGATACTGAACTTGTACATAGCAAATGGAACACACTGCAGGTGCAATATCCGGCTTTATACGTTAATTTCCATAAATCCCAAAACTACACGTCTGGAAAACATTTTCAAAGCTCATTTTTCAAAGAGACCACAACAGCCCAGCCTAGAAAATTCGTCGCAGTAGCAGCGATCCTCGGACTATGATTTCATTGTGCTGCAGTAATAAGCAGCGGAACGGAAGTCGCTAAGGGAAGTGAAGTAATTTCATTGTTACCGGCACAAGGTGGAGTCGTCCATTCATATATAGAACACACGTCATCCCATCTCCGAGGCTAAATTGGGCATTGTTTAGAAACTGGTCGTCATGAACGGGGCTGCAATTATGAATGGCTGGGACGCTGCATTAATCGTTTCGATTCGGGACCAGCGCTACCGATGAAGGAATCTCGGAAAATCGATTTAGAATTTGGAGTCCAAGCCTAAAGTTAAAGAAGAGAGATTGCTGAAAAAATCAAAAATTCGATATAGAAGCACAATTAAATTTGAATTTTTATAAATTATGTATATTTAAAAAGGAGTAAGCGATGATGTTTAAATGTGTAGCTCAATTTACCAATTACGCTCCATCCACGCTTTATTCTTCTTTCCACATCGGTCTTTTACTATAATTTCTTTTTCGAAATCTCGTTCCCTTTGTATAACCTCTTGCACTTCTACTATTTCCTCTCCTTCGATTTTTATTTTTTATTTATATTGGTAATTGTTTTTGACATGAACTAGGTCATACTACCTTTGATTTATTATTTAGCTCATTTACCATTGGTTTCTGCCACTAAAAGGAAATTCTAAATTGTCAGATATTGCTGTGGAGAGAAACCGATACGTGTACTTTAAAATGTATTTTATTTTAAAAATGGGTGATAGATTATGATTTTTGTATGTAACCGTCAAAGAATTCACATTTTTCACCCACAAAAAGCTCTAATTATCAATAACATTATGATACTCAAGTAAAACTCTTACGACTATTTGTATGATAGCTATTTTAGGAAATCAAAATTCCTTTGATCTTGGATTAGCTCTCCGAGAATGTTGTGTTATGGTTTCTGAGTAGTTTTGGGTGGTCTTGATAAGTAAATTTGTAATGAAAGGAATTAGAATTAAGGCGGTTTATTAACACCTCTATAACTCATATACATAATTATGATGTTATTTATTAGCAATACTAACAATTCTACATAATTAGGTTAAGTTCGCCATATGATAGCTTTGATTGGTCTTTCGCACTAAGAATACCTTAACAAATTAAAAATGATGTTAATGTGCTATATCGCTCATGTTATAGTTTACGATTTAGGATACCCCAGCTATGTCACATTGATATAAGTGAAATTTCATGTACACGTACTTATTGAGTGGTATTCCGCAACTCTAAGATTTTATCTTGTGCTTATCCTAAAAGGCGCTTCAAGCGACAGCAATCAAGTCATCCTCATTTCAAGTATCTGCAAATCTGAATTTTTATAGGAATTCTGCCGCAAGCCGTTTTCCAAGCGTCGATCCTCAATCGCCACAAGCGGCAATTTTACCGCTACAAGTAAACTACTACGTTGTAAGTGCTTTGGTTGAGTCAACACATAAAGTTAACCAGGTTTTTCCGTATACACCTGTTGTTGCTGTAACTAATACAACTGGAACGATTAAATGTGGACTATGTGTAAACACAACATAAGGGCTTTTATGTGTGCTTTAACGAGTAACTAACACCCTCGCGAGTATTCTTCGTGGTGTTTCACATCCTGCTAATTGTTTGGCTTGTATTAGGCCAATCTGCGCAGCTGCAGAAGCTGCGTACAAAACAGGTTTTACCTGGATCGGATCCTGGCATGAGTGTGTAGTCAGCGTCAATATGCGTCCCTCACAGTGCTGCAGTTGGTTGTCGGTGCTGTAGAGGCTGTAGGGCTTTCCTCTTGGCGTGTAGAGAAATTATTTGCCTGGATTTGCCCATTTATGGTGCTACTAACAGCCCAAGGTTTGCCTCTTCTTGAACGTTATTAATGGCATATGTAGCATGTTCCATTTAGCTATGAAGCGGCTATCTAAAGATCCGTGGCGATTTCGTGATTCGGACTGGTACAAGATGCGCCTTTACTGCGACGTGAGACGTAAGAACGGCTCCAAAAAATTGTAGATTTGTGAGGATTCGGTGTGTCATCCTTTGAAAGATTCGGCGCAGCGGCTGCCCAGGGAGTATCTAGGTGAGCGAGTAAATGCTATTAGATAATTTTTAGGTGACCGTTGTAGGGGCGGCAGGATAGCTCGTCACCGATTACCGGCTTGGTAGATGCTAAAGGCCGTAGGTGGTCTCACAAACGATGGCGATCAAAATTATTGAACGGTACTCGACTAGATGGGACGAGGTTGACCTCGAAGGTGGTGAATATGGAGACAGCTTTGGAATAGCAGAGCTCCATGTTTATCTTGGGGTCTCAAGAGCTGGTAAAGATGGAGCGCTAGACTCAACTAAATTCTCTACTCAGGGGCGAAGCATCTCGCTTTTATGCCCCTCTCTGGCGGCATATCTGCCAGGTTTATCTTCTAGTGAAGTCTGGGTAAAAAAGAAGTTAGCAAGATCAGGTTCAATAGTTTGCTATCTAATCTTGAAGTAAACTTTAAGAACTTTATGCTTTTCTGTAAAAAAAATTAAACTTACCGGAAGCTGGGAATAGGAAAGTACCTTAAGAATATTTTTTTCTTCAGCACTACCATATCCTGAAAAAAAAAACTTGATTTGAGTATAGATGTTATTTTGTAATGCTCTAATATGAATCATTATTATTCGATGGTCTTCGTACTACTTACCTTTAAATTAGAAATGAAGGTAGAGATCGTATGGTAAAATCATTAAACTCAAAACAGAGAAACAATACTAGGCTCGATATGATAATATTCCTAAGTGTTTATGAACAGCGCAAGCAAAAAAAGCGAAAAAAGAAAGGTTTTGCAGTCAAAGCATAAATTGGTTCTTGTGTACCAGTGTCGTCAAACTGCAGACGACGTCATCAATTTATTTTACCTTAAAAAGAAGAACACAATCCAGATAAATGAAGAATCAGCTAATAAGAGTTAGAGCAATAAGGTAAGAGGACGTAAATTTACTGCGATGCTTCACATCCCAAAGCTGATGTCGATTCGACCGTTTGTGTATCGGTATCCGATGCCGCTAGTTACGTATACCGTAGAAGAAGTAAGAGTAGATTTACACTTGCGGTTTTATTGGAAAAAAATTATGGATTTTCTAAACTGGAAACGTTAAATTACGGCATTAAATAACTTTATGTACTTGTTCTCTGAATGTAATTTTTTGGCAATGGTCTATTAGGATATGTTTTATTGGACTTTTTCCACTGTCTAGGCGCAGGGGTGGCGAACCTTTATTCATCTACGTGCCATTTTTTCTAAAGAAGTGTTTAATGAGGCCATGACGTGCCATCAAACAATCTTGACTTAGTGATTAATGGAGAAAAAATAAAACTAAATACTATCAACTTAAAACTTTGTATTTGCAACAAAAAATATACATTTTGTACAGCAATAGTGACGTTAGGTTTATTTAAATGAAAAAAAAATCGTGCAACTTCTGCTGTTGCACATTAGATGCTAAATAACTTATATTAGCTCCATACTTTGTTACTTTTAGCAGAATGCAAGCTGAACTGGATTCATATGAGAAACGGCTTCTAAGCGAGTCTTTAATGTTATTCATTTCTGAAAATAATGACTCACAAGCATACGTAGATGAAAATATTGTTAAGATAGCAAACGCCAGCTTCTTCAGACTGCTAAATGTGTCTGGAATTGAATTCTACGTTTCCATAATTTTGATATTGGCATTTTTACTTATATTACCTGATACATATAGTCTTTCTATTTCATTTAATTCCAACTCTTTCCTTGTTTCGAAAAATTTTTGAATCCATATTGAACTAGACTGGAAATCAATCTGCTGCATTTCAATTTCTTCAATTTCCAACTAATCAAATTTGGCCAAGTTCAGTTTACCAAGTGAAGTTACATCAGGATATATAATAAATTTCAGTGTTTCCGATAATTCTTTGAACTGAGAAAATCTCGTTGAAAATTGTTTGATTGAAGAATTAATTACCGAATTAAACTCTTCAGTGACTTTTGCTTGATCTGGTTTTTCAAGTAAATCCAAATCTCTGGAGATTTTTTTCAAGTTTGGGAAATACTTGTAGTTTTTGGTAACAATATCGTTACTGAAAACTTGCAGTTTAGCTTCGAAAGCATGAATGAGATCTATCATAACAATAATTGTTTTATTTGCGCCTTGAAGCTTCATGTTCAATCCATTGTTAAATATAAATTGTTCCGATTAGGTACCTAAATTCCTTAATTACTATCGTGCCCAAATTATGTTGTGGCGTGCCATCAATGGCACGAGTGCCAATGGTTCGCCACCGCTGGCTCTAGGGTGTATATTACACAACGTTTCGAGAGTTTTGATTTACTCCCGTTTTCAGGTGTTTCTGGTTAGTCCTGAGAAGGACTGATATTGTACGTTTTTCTACGTAAACTCGTGCCTCCCCCAGGGTTTGAACCCGGGAACACTGATCGCTGTGCTGCCACACTTACCACTAAGCCACCAGCGCGGTTATATATTTTAGTTGTAAACTTATATATATCTTACCGCTGTATGCGCAATAGACTATTTTTGTAATTCTCTGCGCAGTACTGGCATCCCAATGGGCTTTAGTTCTGCGCTAGCCTAACTAATTGGCCAGCGCTATGTATGTAGCTTCTTTCAGCTTCCTGGGAAACCTGTTTTCCTCTTTAGCTACAATTGATGCGTTATCCCATAGTATGTAGTGGTCTTCGTTCCAGACGTGTTCTGCATACACCGGTAAGATATATATAAGTTTACAACTAAAATATATAACCGCTCTGGTGGCCTAGTGGTAAGAGTGGCATATATTTTTTTAAAATATTTTGCCATTACCATATAAATTATTGCAAATTTCACTCAACAAATTTACATTACATTTTTAATGTGATTTTGTATCGTGAAATTTAAACGCAATAATTTACATGGAAACGGCAAAATATTTGTCAAAAATATATCCACTACTTGTGGTATTACCCTTGATTATTGCATCGCTCTACCCAGAATGCAGCGGGCAAGATCACTTGAGTTGTCAGTTGTCAAAGTGAGGTTGTGTGCATAGGCAATCCATAAAAATAAGTTACGACATGACTTTCAAAAATTGCTGTTTGACACAAAGTCATTTGATAACGGTTTTTTAATGCACTTTAAGTAGCACATGAACAACATCATAATCTCTTATTCAGCATTAGCCTTACTCGATTTAAGCACACTAATGAGAGATCAGAATGCCGTTTAAGCCATAGGCTGGATTCTAAATGTTTAGAGTAGAGAATGATATATGTCGGCTTAAAAGTTTATATCCAAAGTAACATAAATATTCTAACATTGTCCCTACCCATGCAGCGTTGGATAGGCTCACTGCCTAGACTAACTCAAATTGTCAGTGAATATATGATCTTCAGTAAGGATGACGAGAAATGGCTATTACAGCTACTAAATAAAAACGCCATGAGCCAGTTGCCGTATAGCCACAGCGATAAACATAATATCATTAACAATCTAAGCAAACTCCACTTACCGTTTACGGCTTTTATCTTATAAAACCTACTCCATGAAACAAGAAGCCGGCGTCAGTAAATGGTACGAACGATCATAGCAGAGGTAACATTGAATTGCCAGGACTTGAATATATTCAACATTTACAGCGTACAGCAAATTTGATAAAATTAACACTATAAGTGATTGTTGACGTTCTAAATTCATGATATGCACACATGATGCTGGGTTTCATAAATGCAAAACCACCCAGAATGTTAATGACAAAATAAATACTTACTTACAACGCGTTTGTAAAACACTAAAAAGTCAAACGTGAAAGTGTATAAAGTAATAATACAAAATTATGATGTGAAATAGTATGCGCTTTGTGTAAGCACATAAAAGAGTTGAATTAATTATTTATCTGAATCTGAAAAGCAAAACTAACACAAATTAATAAAGAAATCCTTAAACAGAATCCCCGAAAGCGACGCTTATCACAAAGGCCTTTGAATAATGCAGCGCATTAATACGTACATAAAATTAATATTTCGTCATAGAAGGAATGTTTTCGCTCAACGCCATTGGCATTAAGTCAAATTAGTCCAGTATACCACCTCAACAAGCATTTGAAATTCAAAATTATTGAGTGATATATTGTAATGCACCACCTTGTGCTACTTTATATTTATATATTGACTATATCGGCTCCACGTTATGCTAGCCAAAAATTGTGTTATAGCTATGTCAAACAATAATTGCTTTTAAATCGAAAGGTTTTATTTTCAGGGTGGGTTCGCCAAAATGTTGTTCTCTATTAATTGAAGTTTTAAAATTGTATTTTTAAAATTATTTGACTATCAATGACATATAACGTCAAACTTGACTTTTAAAATCCATCAAACCAGGTAATTGACAATTGTATCTTACATAAACACATTTATTATTCAATTCACCTATGTAAGTACTACATCAACTTTATATTATCACTTTTTTTTATTGACAGTTATTCAAAATGCTTTCTCAACTTATCTACACAAACCTTAATAGCTGCTCTTGCTTTCACTGCAGCAACATCCAACCAATACCGGATCCTGACGTTCATAGACCGCAACACCTACTGCCCACTTCACAAACAGCAACACCTATGATGGTCTGTGAATCCTTTTAACTGCAGTCGTCCCGTCAAGTCAACTCCTCTGCTCTCAAAATCCATTCCTTGTTCCTCCTGAATGTTACTGCCACACGAACTAACTCCTGGTAAGTTGCTAATATTATGATATTCCAAATCTAACTTTGTTCCCTTTTTGCAAATAGTCCGATGTCTCTTGTTATACTCACAAAATATCCAAATCAAATCAGTTACTTGTAAGAACCTCCAATACTATCTTGTATGTATGAATAAATAAAAATATCTTCAAATAATTTAACCTTTTGTTTTCTTTATTTCCATTTAACTGTATTTGTATAATCTCTTCACCGATTATGTCTCCATGAACAAATTTCTTTCCCTATTAGATACAATTCTTAGTGCATACTTCTTATATTTTAAAATAATACTATTATAGGATATTCATCCTGATTATTATTAACAAATACATTTGTCTAATGTTACCTTGGTTTGTTCGTTATTAACATTTTATACAACCATTAAGTTATTTAATTCAATTAATATCGCACTATCAAATGGCTCCTTTCATTGTATCAATTGCTTTCATTATTCATATTCGAAATTTTACACCCATCAAGATCTAATTATTGTAACCTTCCAAATTTATTAGTTTTTTAATATTTCTTTCTTATGATTTATTATACTGCATGATGTACCATAACAATATACAATTAATTAAAATATTAAACTAATCGCAAGCAGCAATGGTCGTTGGATATAAACAAGTTATGTTGAACGACCTACAGCTGAGACCTTGTTATTTTAAAATTACTACAACCACGCGGGTGTTCTCTGAATTATGAAAGCACCTTACGGTTTCGATAAAGTACGGAAACATATTTTAAAGATATGGTTTTCGGACTTTTTCCACTGTCTAGGTTGTAAATCACACAACGTTTCGGGAGTTTTTGATCTACTCCCGTCTTCAGGTGTTCCTGGTTAGTCCTGAGAAGGACTGATGTTGTACGTTTTTCAATGTAAATTTGTGCCTCCCCCGGGGTTTGAACCCGGGACCGCTGATCGCTGTGATTACTACTCTGCCACTCTAACCACTAGGCCACCAGGGCGGTTATATATTTTAGTTGTAAACTTATATATATCTTATCGCTGTATGCGCAGTAGACTATTTTTGTAGTTCTCTGCGCAGTAGTGGCATCCAAATGGGCTTTAGTTCTGCGCTAGCCTGGTTAATTGGTTCTACTGCCAGCGATATGTATGTAGCTTCGTTCAGCTTCCTACGGAATCTGTTTTCCTCTTTAGCTACAATTGATGCGTTATCCCATTGTATGTGGTGGTCTTCGTTCCAGACGTGTTCTGCGATCTTGGATTTGATGGTTTCGCCCATTCTAACACTTTTGCGGTGTTCCGATAAATTCACTCGTAGGGGTCGTTGTGTTTCCCCTATGTATTGTCTTTCCCACTCGCACGGTACGCTGTAGATACAGTTCTTTGAACTCTAATCTTCGTTCTGAGACTTGGTATGCGTCATCATGACTCTTAGAGTTGTTGTGGACTTGAAGGCAGTTCTTATATTGAATCTGTTTCCGATCCTTCTCAGTTTCTCGGAAACTCCTCGGATGTATAATATTACGGCCGTGGTTGTTGGCTTTGTTTTCTCATCCCCTGCCGGTGTTCTATTTCTGTCCATCTCTTTTAGCGTTTGGTGGTTTAGAGTTTTTTTTTCGGTAGCCATTAGCTTGCAGAATTTCTGTGATTATCTCAATTTCCCGTTTAAGGTCTTCTTCCTCCGAGCATATGGTCTTGGCTCGGATATATAGGCATCTCGCGAAGCCACGGGTTCAAACCTCGGGACAGGCACAAATTTACATTGAAAAACGTACAATATCAGTCCTTCTCAGGACTAAACAGGAACACCTGAAGACGGGAGTAGATCAAAAACTCCCGAAACGTTACACCCTAGACAGTGGAAAAAGTCCGAAAAACATATCATAATAGATCACTGCCAAAAAATGACATTTAGAGAACAATATTTTAAAGAGTTTTATCGCTGGAATGTAGTGACGTCATTTGGATATAGTACAGTAACAGATTCCTCGCCGAAGAGGGCACGAAGCCCAGAAAATAAAAAAAAGGTTTGCACACGCATTATTCCCCTGATAAGCTAAATAAAACAAAAAAATCACAGCACATAATGTACGCGACAATTGGCCAGTAGAAAAATTCGATTTAACCACGGGAAATCCGCATTCCGAGCAGCCCAGAAAAAAATAAGATTCACTCAAATTAACTTAAATACGCCATAATAGTTGCTCCCCAGCAAAGGATAGCGATAACTTAGTGACAAGATAATTTTTATTAAGTCCCTGGCAGCAAAGACAAGTCTCAAAACTCTCACAAAACCCGGAAAAAGCTTGAATCATCAAATTAGACACGAATGGTATGAGGTACACAAATTAATGTTTGTAAAATTTTCCAAAAATGAATCAAGTTAAAAATAGTTAGCCTGCTCCACACGCAGGCACTTAAAGTGACCTAATTCCAAGAAACACCTGCGTACAATATATTATCAAGCGCAAGCATGAATATTGTTTTAATCTATTTTTGCACAATGTTTCTTTAAAGGGATTTTTGATGATTTTTTCAATTTGGGTGCATTAGGTGTCACAACTGTCACATTTACTGTAAGATTCAGAAATGTCTAGATAGATTTGTATATGCAGGTGCAGTTTGAAGTAGCCTTAGTTGTAATATTGAGATAAATTATTCACAATGGATTCAGAATTGTGCAACAACAACAACTATGGATGAGTAAAATGCGAGTTGCATTTTTTTAGAAATAAACCTAATGCAACTTAATGTAACAGAATAGTTTTACTTTTTGATTACTGAAGAAATTGCTGCTGTATATTATTTCGTATATGTAAGTTGAACCTGGTTGAAACTGCTATTTACTTCTCACATCGAGATGATAATGAAGGCGAGAATGGCCAATATAGAACTAACTCATTTAGGTGCAGAAATATTGTAGTTACACTGTAATAAATAAGAGATGTCTATAATGGTGTTTAATACACTGGATGATTTACTTCTAGTTATTGACAAGAAAAATAGGCAACTCTTAAATCTAAATCTACCACTGAGACGAACATTGAGTGAGTGGTCAAGTAATTAACTAAATTGTCGAAATTTTATGTTCAGCGCTATTTGAGTCTGTTCTTTAATGAAGAAGTCCAGTTTGACGTTCTAACACAAAATAATCTTTGCCTTGCCCCAAAAAATATTACTTCCAAAATAGTAAGGAAGAATTACTTGTATTGTAATGGTTCACTGTCCATAGAAATTCTGATTGCCTAATTAACTAAATGAATAAGGTAAACACGAGCAAAGAATTAAATATTTTATCTATTGCAAGATAATCAATCCTTTACATTTATAAGTGCACTTGATGTGAGCAGCAGTAACTAATAATTTGAGGGATAGAAGTTAGCATGACACAAAACAGGTTTTAGAAGGGTTACGTTCATAGTTTCAAATATAACAAACGTTCGGAAGGGCTAATGCAATTTAATTTGTAACTGACGGAATTAAGCTTATTAATGTTAGACATAATGTAAATAAAATAATACAAAATGATTTGTTAAATACAGAAAGAATATGAGCGTTATGTAGTAAAAGTGTATAAGACAGCAAACGGCAAATTAGCTGAAAGGTAAACGAAACCATGCCAGCAAAATAATAATTGCAAAGAGCAATGAAAATGGAAGGTAACCGATCGAAAGACAATTAGTGAGATGTTAAATGGACTCCAACTGTATCACCGCATTATAAACAAAAGTGAATTAAAAGCAGAGCAAGTGTAGTAACAATTATTCCAAGAAAAAAATATTAGTGGTTAAGCAAAGACATGACATCGAAACTGTAGTCCATAAGGTTAAACATGTTATCAATCTTAATTTCCTTTATAAACATTTGAATGCCTAGTTGCTAGGTGATCTGTCATTTTTTTTTAAATAACTAAACAAGCTTGAAAATTGTGTGTTGGGGCCACATTGCGCTCCTCATTTATCATGTAAAATTGTAAATAAAAAAGTTTTTAGTTATACCAATTGTGGTTAAAGTTATTCACGAGTATCCTGTGCATTTGTGGGTGTTGTTTGCCAGGTGTTAAGAGGTCCAGGTAAAGCAGATAAGCAAGCAGAGAAATGCGTCCAAGTGCGAGTGACTTCGAGAGGCAATTTTCTTATACAAGTAGCTTCGCCCAGCAAGAATATTGCCTGTTACGTGTAGGAAGGTCATACAGAAATCAGTACAGGCAGAATTCCCAACCAACAAGCAATTCCCGAGTCCATAATTCCCTTGGCGTCATTTGGGAGCGTAATTAGCATCCGAGAAGCCTCCGATTAAGGTAAAATTTCACAAGGAATGCGTTGGCGTAGGTCAATAATTTTTGGGCTGTGTACGAGGTGGAGAGCCATATTCCACTGGTTCAGAGCTGTCCATTTTTTCAGAAATTTAGATAGCGTCCCTTCGAAATGAGAAATTACGCGGCATTTTTTGTTTTGAGCCGGATATGAAACAAAACGCTGTCGCGCGTCGGTTCGACGTCACACTAAAAGCAAAACGAGCTTAGTAGTTGCTATGTCACAGTGTTAATATTTACCTGACGATTCTTTGCCACTATGGTATTTTTTTAAAATTCAATTTACATTGTTTCGTTGCTGAGTCAAATTTATAGGTTAGCTAAATATCAGATAAAATTGTGCATTCGCCCGAAATATTGGAGAGTATTTGTCATACAAGTTACTTGTCATACCAAGTTTTTTTTATTTTATGAACTTACGACCCTGAAACAAGACTGTCTCGTGTCTACGGAGCTAGTGCCGAATTTATTGCGGATAGATAGAATAAGAAAAAGGCAATAAACCATTTATTTGTCGTAATTTTGTTAGACTCTTTTAATTTTCCCTGAGTATGATAGGTGAATATCAATTGAAACTTAATAATTAGAAAATGTAGTTTCCCTTGCCAGTATTGATTTTAAAACCCCTATTTTTATTATTAGGATTATTAGGAATAGTTTATCAATTAAAAGACAATGAACCCACGACCGATGGATCATATTATGAAGAAATCATAACAATAGATCTATCACGTTGTCCAAGAGGCACAAAGTCAGATATCCTTAATTAATGTTATTGGGAATATACATACAAAAATAGAAGCTCTAACAATACTGATTTTTAGAAGAAAACTTTCAATATCGTTTTTCTGAACTGTTGATACTACGAGTACATCATCACCAGATAGTACCTCAGTTCGTGCTATAGACTGTGAGATATGATAATAGCAATCATGTAGTTAACTTTTCGAGAAGAAAAGTACTTTAAATTGTCTTTATTGTTATCGCACGTTCGAACATTCATTAGCTAATCCGCAGAAAAGCGCTGGCAGTTCGAGCAACAAAGTATGCTTAGAGCCGCCGCCGAGGACCATCAAAGCAAATTTTCCGTAGAAGCTGCAGCGGCCATCAAAAGCTCATAAAAAGATAGCTGGAGCGTTTTAGTTCACAATTACGGTCGCCAAGACGGTGTTTTCCCCACACATCAATCCGGGCTCAGCAGCCGTGAACACTAAAAATAACGCAGATTTCTCCGCTAATTAGTGACGTGCTCGTCGTGGCGTGTGCTGCAATTGAGAGGGGCGCGGGGATAATTAGACGCGAGCCATTAATTGCTAGATCGATGGAGGAGATAACTTTTTGCTAGCTCTTCTCGGAACTGAGTTTCGGCGGTAGAGCACCGTCTTGCAGTAGTTAGAATGCAATTAAGCTAACGAGGATGGGCCGCGGCTCGTGCTTAGATCATCGCCTTGAAATTTGATCGGATTATGATTTGTGGCCTGGCGCTTTTCGGAAATCTTAATTGAAGCTGGTGGGGAACCGAAAGGAGCATTTCTGACTCAATTTCATTTGCATAGTGGGCTAATGAATTTAAAGGAGCAGCACCTGAAGCAACAATTGAAATCAATTTTTATTTACCTTTTCTTCTTTGAGAAATCACTTAAATATTAAAAATCCACAGGGTGTTGCATTTGTTATCTACACACCTCTCTACCTTTTTTATTTGTAATTGTGTTAATTTAACATTTATTGACGAACCTTTAAGTCTTATTGCATGAAACTCAAATTATGATTTGAATACTCACTCAAAAGCAAAACATCAGTAAAATACTAAAACATAACTAGATGGCTAAGTAACACATATAACTATAGCAAGCTGCTCATATGGTTGATTAATAAATTTTCTTAGGCATCTGTCTTATAAATGGTAATGGAAGTAACATTTATAGCAAAATGACACATATTTGAAGTGACACATCGTAGCATATTGCATTAGGGCATCAGGTAGTGCCATTTTTTCAAAGAAAATTTGCGCATTTTTTGAAAAAAATACAACGAGAGCCCGATTTTCTGAATCCAAGTTGAGGAAATTTATTGACAGATGAATTTTTGTACTATGTGTGGGCTGAATTTTCTAAAGATTAGCGATATGTGAATTCTAATTGTTTAATATTTTGAGAAGTTTAGTTCGGCACTAATGTGTTTTGTATGCAGTCGCCGAAATTAGTCTGGTTGTGACAGGATTACGAAGTATATCAACTGCAAAACTTACCTCTGGCCACCCACCAACAGCAGTACGTAAAGCTGAGCTTCGCCTTGCACTTCGCATGGCGATTTGATGATATATTAGGCCGTTTCTTACACCGTTTCTTCTTTTGGGCTTTGTTGCCATCATGTGAAGCTCCTGAATAACAGATTTTTAAGACGCTTTGGACATCCAGTCTCATCAAGCTACGTCAATTATCTTTCTCTGTAGTGTTCGAGGCATGCTTTCTTCATGCGACTACACATCATTTGATGAACAGCTCAACCATGCTGTTTTTGTGCAGCAGATCCACAACTCCTGTAACTTTTTTATGGCCGTTAACAACCTAGGCTTGGACATCTCCAGGTGCCTCTTGCAATCATCTCGTGATCGAGCTGTTTTCAGCGCGCGGAAACGCAAAACTTTATGTTGTGGATATACAGTGACATGCAAAAGTTTCGCCTCTGGCGTGGTTTGCACGTTCAGTTGCCGTGCTTGTTTACTTTTCCTCCTGATAAATCCCCTTACGAAAATAAGCGAAACGTTGAGTTCTTCGACCTTAAGAATGACATGTTCAACCCCGGAAGTCGTTTATTACATAATGTACAACTCTATTCTACAAACTAAATGTTTTGTACATTATAAAACGGAATTGGCTGTTGTTACCGAAGTTGTTAAATTTGGTAAGTTTTTCAGAGGACACGAATAGTTTTAATCTCAAGTATGCATAAGTATAATGCACGAAATCAGTGTAATAATTGTTTTCAGATTTTGCTACAAAACGCTAGTGATGCATCTGAGAAGTACAATATGGGTAAAGAGATACTTGACCAAGAACAGTGCTACGAGTAAGGAAATTTCTTCAAATTTTCCTAGGAAAATCCAATTAAGGGAATACAGGCTGCTTAGATTTTTTTATTATTCATAAAATTTTGCTATATAAAATTAACACAAGCTCCACATGTCGTATCACCTTCACGTATCCTTCACGGATGCAAACATCCAACACCAGAAATAAAAGTTAGATAATTAGTTAATCTTTATTTATAAAAATGATTAACTGAAGCTGCTCCAAAAATGAAGCTAAAATGTAGTTTTTACCATAAAAAGTCATGTACCTACATGGAATGAAGTGCCCGAACTTTACTTTACTTTACTACGCAATATTAAATGAATCGGTCAAAGTGTTCTGTTATTATTAATTAACAATATTTTACAAAAACTTTTGAAGAGATTCATCTTGACCCCAGAAATGTAATATTTTTGTAAGGATTTTTTGGAATTTTCTGTATGTATAAACTGGTGCGTTTCTGTGTAACTTTTGAAGAGAGGTCATAATATTTTGATTTTTAGGTTATGAATTACGGCTAAACCTACGTTGTCGGTTGTTAGAATTCTTGAAAAATTTTGTAGGTTCAATAATACTACATTTGGATTTAGATTAAAATTAATAAATAAAGCTTAACACTCGAAACCCCAATCCAGAGGGAAATAAATTTTACAGAACTTCTTTTCTTGATTATGAGCCAATTCCTGTTCGTACTCATAATATGGTAGTTAGTTCGACGAAGCAGCTAAGGCATGTACAGGGTTATTCATTATAAATTACCCACCCCTTATCATCGTTATTATTGCCTATAGAAAAAAAAGTTTTAAATAAAAGTTATGTGGTTATAACTGAATTTTGTTAAAATGCTATCAAAAGTACAGTGGCGTGCATAATTAAGGGGATACAAAAAAGTAATATATTTTTTTAAATGGAACACCCTGTATATTATTAAATTTTTGGAATGATCTTTCTTTCCGGATTTCAAAAATATACCATATGTTACCCTTACCTTATACCGTTTTTGAGTTATTAAACGTCAAATATCTTAGTTAAACTAGTTAACATTATTAAATATAACAAAGTTTTATTCAGGAAATTTAAATATAAATAAATGATAACTAATTTTTATTATTTCATTAAAGAAATGTCACTTATCAAACAAAATAGTTGCATTTTCATAGCTTACTTTAATAATTCCTATTTACAGTAACTAGTTTAACTAAGATATTCAACGTTTAATAACTCAAAAACGGTATAAGGTAAGGGTAACATATGGTATATTTTTAAAATCAGGAAAAAAAGGTCGTTCCAAAAATTTAATAATATACAGGGTGTTCCATTTAAAAAAATATATTACTTTTTTGTATCCCCTTAATTATGCACGCCACTGTACTTTTGATAGCATTTTAACAAAATTCAGTTATAACCACATAACTTTTATTTAAAACTTTTTTTTCTATAGGCAATAATAACGATGATAAGGGGTGGGTAATTTATAATAAATAACCCTGTACAACCAGCCGTCCTACGTAACAGGAAAAGAATACTAATAAAGCACAGTTTATTTAAAAGTAAAAGACATTGAAGTTATGACGAAAGAGTGTTGACAAGTGGAAAGATTGAAATAAGAACTTGAAAGAAGCCAAGCAGCCAATTATGCAAGATAGCAGCTCCAGATGGGAGGATGACAACGTTAGTACCTATTAATAGAGCATGTTTAAGTTTACACTTCTGAGATTTCCATAATTTCAAGTTGTGGTGCTTGGAATGTAATTTGTAGGGTGTTAATGTGAAATTTGGATGTATAAGAACGGACATGAACATGGGTGCACTTTCAGCATTTGGAGCGGTAATGTGGAAAAGTGAACATGAATGTGTAGAATTGCAAACTTTCTTAAGAGGGACTACTTTTGGGATTGGGAGTGAAATTGAGCATAAAAGTTGTGATGTTGGTTATAGGGAGGACTCAGGTTTTAATATCTAATAAGTTAATTTAGTTTTTTGAAATGTGAAAAATTAAAATTAGAAACGTCATATTTATGCAGTAACTAAGAAAATCATGGTAAATAGACTGGTTGCCTAGTAACGTTAATTATTGTTTTATAGTATAAATAATTTATTTTCCAGATATACTGAAGATCCACGCAGTTTTGTAAGCTCTAGTAAATTAAATTGTAGAGGAACAGGTTTGCTGATTAAACTGACGGGAGTGTCAGCATTCTCGATTTTGGTGTAGATGAAGAGGGAAGTTGCGGTCGACATGTAGACTTGCGCCCCTTAGTTGTATGAGAACTTCTAAGGAGCCAAGAACGTTGTAACAGGTTAGAATAGTATTATATGTTGGGATACGGATTAAGAATCGATGAGCCATAAATCAACTTACCATTTATAATAATTTATTAACTGAGAGAAGATGATAATTAATAATAAAAAATTCTGTCGAATTGTGTGGTTAACTGAACTGTTAACTAACAATTAAAAAGTCTATCTTACCGGAAAATTTGAGTTTGGACAGAAAACGTCGCTACAAATGTTATTTATTTCGTTACATTTACGTTTATTAAATTGCAATGCTCAACAATTTTACTTTTATAAAACTCTGTAAATCAAGATTACGTAAACTCCCCATAAACTTTACATTATTAGTGAGGTAGTGTAGTCTGAAATATTAAAGTTTTAAGAAACACTACAGCTAAAATGTCAAATACCCTGGGAACATTTTGATTTAAAAAATATATTTCATTAATACAGAATAATGTTAAAACAGTTTGTTACAGAATTATTTGTGCATGCTGTAAAACTTCAGGACCAAATTTAGATGTAAGTTAATTTCTGGTCAGACAGAAGGTTTCCGACGTTACAATTAAATTTTTGTTTGTGATCAGTATATGGTCAGTTAGTGTTACTGCTGTTGCAGTAATTCTAGTGGATTATTTAATGATCTGACTAACCTCGAATGTATCTAACATGGAAATACACTGTAAAATTTCGATTTTAAAAGATCTAAATTAAATAACCTTTACAAGTGATGCTATTCTGAGCTAATAACGTTTGACTAGACATTTATCTCCTCAAATTCAGCAATCATTACATCGGTTTAGATGGAAAATTACCCGAAAGGCAAATTCCTAACCAATATTGTTCGTAAGCGAGTGAATCGATCACTGCTAAAAACGATAATTAAGATATGCTTTTATGGAAATGGCAACCCCTACTCTGCGATGAACTCATGACCAGAAATTAATTTAAAATGCTATTTGTGAGGCAAATTTTTGTTGTTACAAAAAATATATGGCCTTTCAATAGCATCTCTCTTGAAATGACTGGAGTTATTGGAAAGTAATTGTAAATTGATATGTGCAATTGTTAAGTGATTTATCCTTCTATGATATCACAGTTTTCTTAATAGAAAAAATATTCTAGAATTAATACGAGTAATAGTAAAAATAAAACACCGAAAAATCTACGGAACTACCAAAACAATGTGTGGAAAACTTACATGAAAAGGTAACCCAGGTTCCATTTCGGCAAAGAACTTATCAGAAAGGGTATCAATTTTTTTTTTTTAATTGGGAGGGTACTGTTTGCCACGTTTACGATATCTGTAATCTCTTCCTTTTGCTATTTGGTTAACGTACCTATTTTTCTGAATTAATTGAAACTTGATTAAGAAAATTTATATGTTTGCATATTTTAATAAAATATAATGAACAAAAAGAGCGCAATCACATCTACTCACTTTATCCACACATTTCAGAATTTAATGGTTAATAGCTTATAGCTATGGAAATAACTGAAAATATACTGAGGATATTTCGCAGAAACATTCCACTGTTTCTTAAAGCGTTCTTGATTTGTTTATCTCCAGAAAATAAAACTAAAAATATCTAACAGTTTCTTGTAAACGTTACTCTGGATACAGCTTCTCATACTAAAATGCAGTATGCTATGCCTAAACAAAAAAAATAGCAGCACGAACTTTATCAGCAAATTCTGAATAACTAGCCTAAATATATCCCGTTTTTGTGGTTTAGTAACAACTCATATATAATTCTCTATCCTTTTTTCTACTATTTGCCAAGAAGTTTTAACAAACTTGCTTTAGCTCATTAAATGCAGTCTCCAATGTCAACACAAGAATTTTACAAAATGATGTTCAGACTGAAAGTAAACTAATTTGTATGATATATTTTTTCATAGGCACAAATTAAATTGGACTAAACAAGCTGCAAATTATAGCTGCAAGAGGATGTCTATTTTTCAAAGGATAATTGTGTTTATGTCAAATGTGCGTTACTCTTTCTACATACCTTTCTCTAGTTTTCGGTTTTTACTATTTTTAAACCACATATAAAACGACTACAAAGGGAGCGATGCTTATATGGAAACGGATCTTGGCATTCCTAAGCTTTGGTGCTTATATACATATTTGAAAGATAAATCAATTTGTTTTTCTTTTTGTTACTACTGTAAATTACGCTTGAGCGGTGTATTCTAAAATAACAAAAGTGCGTAAACCCGACCCTGGTCTATAAGAGTGTTGTGAAGTCCAATTCGCGTGTGCAGCGATAACGAACGTCTGTTGGCGGGACGAAAGTATGGTTCAAGCGTCTTTTGCTGAAATTTTCCAGTATAGCTTTAGTCGTTTGCCTGATTGGCCCTAAAGCGCACGCTGACTAACTACTAAAAAAATGCGTTGTCCGAAAATCACCCAAAGGCAGAGAGAAGCGACGAGCAACCTGCAACAAGTAATTACTGCTTAAAAGTTATGAGTTCAACAAGACAGCGTGTGCGTTTCCAATAAACGCTATTTTTTAAGTAAAGTAATAATTTTAATATATTACATACTCATATGAAATGCAGCCCATACCTCAAATGTTAATACGTCCTTACATTCCTTGTTACTTAAATAGCTATTGAGTAACAAGGAATGTAAGGACCTATTAACTTTTGCGGTAGGCAAGTACAAGCCAAGACGAAGTCGCGGCTTGTTGACTGCCGAAAATGTTAATAGACGATACATTCCGAGTTATCTTATTATATTTTTTCCGCTGCTTATCGAAATCTTCCTAGATTTTTGAAAAAATCGTTTGATTTGTCACCTGTCACCAGGATTAGTTTTCATGAGTCGTGTTACCTGTGAGTGTCACATGTCACATAAACACTTGCAATTTATAAACAAAACGTCTAAATCTGCAACTTGTTTTGCTAATTTATTATCCTAGGAACTTAATAATAATATTAAGTTCCGTTGTCGAGAAAAAGCAGCAAACAAATATAATCACCTAAGGCTGTATCACTGACTTACATGATCAGCAGTGGGAAAACACTTTTATATAACTAGTAGCTGCATCTTTCTTCAGTCGAGGGAAAAACTCACCAGATTCGAGAATAACTACAGCTACTAGAGTATAATTGTTTACACATAGTCTGCTAAGGGTTCATTTTTTGAATTTGTTACGTAGTCTATACTGGGTCCATCATTATTTGCAACTTACACTGCAAATTTTGTTAATTGTAATAAAGTGTGTAACGTTCAGTCGTTTATTTTATATTGACAATACCCAGTTATATTCTCTTTTGGATTCTACTAAAATTCGATACTAGGAACACACAATTAATAAAAATTTAGAAAGTTTAGGCAACATGTCCACTAAACATTCTCCCGAAATAAACTGTCTGAAATCTAATAATATGTTATTTGGCAAAACAACTATAAGAACGCAACCTACTATTAGTAATAATAAACTACTTTTGAAAAATTCGTATCGAAAATTATACTTGGTAATTAACTATAAACTAAAATTTAAAAAATCCTATAAGCAAGTGTATGCAAAAAGCATAATATATATATATTTTTAAATTCTTCCTGAACTACCTACCACCATTTGACTCAACATGCCAAAATTATTTTATCTGACGATATTGTTTATGGTATTCGTTTAAATACGGAGGAAAAGAATTTAAAGAAACTTGCCTAAGATTTATATTCGGTTTGAGGAATTACAATCATATATCTCACAAGCGTGTTGAAATCAAATGATTTAATATGAAGAATCGTGAAATATAAAATTATACTTGTTTAAGTCATAAATTATATTTCTAAAAACATTAGTTTCAAAACTAACGGGCCATAAATTAGAAATATATACCTACTAGCAAGACTTTTTTTATTTAATTAAGTTAAAGAAGTGTAATGCTTTTCCAACACATTTAAGAACGTTGCATTTTTCCATGTTTAAGTATCGCTATACCCAAATTTAACCGAATAATCAAATTAGTTCTCTATAATATGATTTAATATGTTATATACATACTTTACTTAATTTAGTTCTAAGCCTTTGAGCACAAAGAAAATTCTTCAGTTCTTTTACTGAAATAACGAAACTTACTTTACTCACTCATTATGTCAAATATTTAACTTTAACATTTTCTAAAAGGTTAAGTGAAAGAACAAATACAGATATATGACTTATGCAAACTTCATTGTAATTATAATATTGATCAAGTATGTAAATTAGCTAATGTAATTTATCATGGTTGTATATGAATGAATTCAGTTGGTTGTCTTGACGATATTTAAGAAATATATAAGTTGACTGATGGAAGGAGTATAATGTAAAAAATACAACGTTGGCCGTAAAAGTGTTAAGTAGTCGTTTTTTTGAGTGGATATATAGGTGGCAGAAAAGCGTTAACTAAACAAAAGTAAAAAATTACAACATTTTGAAAATACAAACTTTATAATACGAGTACATAAGAAAAGCGCCAGATTTACAGTGGTCACCCAAAGGCAGTATCTAAGTACGGGTGCTATTACGAGACACCTTTAAAAGATAGGAGCTTTAGAATACCAAGCAGATGAAGTTGGGATCCCGTTTCGCCTGGAGCTGCGAGTTTACCTACGTAAAGGATATTTATAGACTACGATGTTATCGGGCTGCGTTGAGCCTGAAGGAAGTGCTGTTTCAACGAGGACAAGTATCAAACCCCGTTTCAGCTGTCGAAGCATCTCACCGACCACCTGTAGTTCACTCTAGGAGCCCATGTAAACAAGAAAGAACCTACAGAAGGATGGCCAACCTTGTTTGTAAAGCAATGGAAGTTACTATTCAAAAGAAGCTACGAAAATTTATCATTTACTTCTGAGCTATTGCCAAATACAGTAGTGTTTCGACTAAGTGAGGTTAAAAAGTGCTTTTAAATTAGAGTAGAGAACGTGGAGATTTGTAATTCCGCCATGCCATATTTGAGAGTCAAACTTAAATTTGAAATAATATTAAAGAACTATAAGTTATGCAGCCTACCTGATATAAGATGAACTAGTTAGAAGACGTAATAAAATTGCACAGTAAACAATTTAGGTCAAAAGAAGAAAACATTTGTCATAAAGGAAATCTGGCAATAGTGTGGGGTTAATTATTATAAAAGTTCAAACATATATTATTAGATAAGTGGGGCTAGTAATTAAAGCTAATGCCACTTCAATATATTTTGTATTTATGTAAACTTAAATACGTGTTTTTCTTTATACAATAGTTATGATATTTACTTATTATTATCATTATAATCGGTAAAACATTTAAACGTCTTAGGAAAACTATCGCTGCATGCATAAGTAAATACAGAATGTATGGAGTTAAACACGAAACAAAGACGTAAAATTATGTTTAAATAATGTTTTATTGATCTATTAAGAACAGCCCAGGGGGTGTAAGGGGCCCACTAACACCTTTAAAAGTACAAATTCCAATCAAATACCAGCTATCTCGAGATAAAAGCAACCCATCATTGGTATGATCACCTATGTGTAGTAAGCTTAAACAAACAATAGCCAGCGAGTAATGCAAAACAGCTCAACAATTTATAAATTACCATCTTAGCATGACAGTTTATTTAATATTTGGGCGTTTTAATGTAATCCTTAATAAATTAGCAACATTAGTAAACATTTAATTGCATCGAAAGCATCAACGAACTCCTCCATTCCAACAAAGAAGCCAGATCGCGCAGCGGGGATTTACGTAAGCGCGGCTGCCACCAATTGCCCCGAGTTTATGGAGCATTTCGATCGTGAAACGCTTCAGGCAGGAAATCGGTATTTTGACTTTTCGTACATACACATTATGACGTACACGGTAGTTAGCGTGCTACGTATGATATAATATATTGTTAGGGAGTCATCGGCCTGTAAGTAACGGGTGCCGTCGAGCGAACCAAATATCGCACGGGTGGGTGGCTGCTTTCTTCCTCTTTGCCAAGATTTACTCAGCACGAGCCCAACACTTTACTGCCATTGTGTCCGAAGAAGACGCGCTTCCGCCACGCTCGCAATTGACGGAGGCTCGGCTTCAGTAAAAATGCTTTGACGAGCCACTTCCGAAGAGACACAGAAGGATAATCTCGACAAAACCTGAGACTTGCAGTTCATGCGTGAATGAGTATTCAAAGTTGACTTTTCGTGTGCCAACTTCAACCCTACGTTAGACATATTTAAGTTGCGATTTTAGAACGTATACTAGTCTTTTTCCAAAGTGATAAATATATTAAGACAAGCAAATGCTTCCACCAATACTTTGTCAGACACATGGTATGCTATCAATTTGAATTTATCCCTCGTTTTTTCTTCATAACAGCTGCTACACATTTTTTGTAGATAGTCGCTTTGTATACATTTTTTGAACTTTTTATACCATTGTATAGTTTTATCACGAAATCTTTCTCGATAGCGTTCCCCGAGTGTTGATTCTGCAGACTCTTCTCTGAAAAGAATCTAAAAATGAGAAATTCGCAATTGTCGTTGGTTTCCATTGTACTTGCCTCGTTTGCTACGAGTTCTAAAATCAACTCACCATAAGAATATCCTTGAATGAAATTACTAGTCATCTTAAAACTTAAAAGCTGACTGTGAGTGCAATTATTGTAAGACACATATCTAAACTATCAATTTTTGGCAATGCATTTGAATACTTTCTAAACAAAATACACTTAAATCTGATAAGGATTTTATGTCCCTATTCCTACATGCGTTTCCTTCCTTCAAGTTAGTATCGACAATCTCTTGTATTATACCCTTTGTAACCAGCACATTAATTACCCCACGTTAAGCGTCAAAGAGATCGCAAGTCGTTGTACCTTATACCTACTGATTTTTCTAAAGTAGTCTAAAATAGTGAGGCTGAAGTAGTATGTGGTAATAAATCCTTATTCCTCTCAATGAATTGAAGTTAGTTCGGGTGTTACACAGGGCTAGTACTTGGAGTTCCTGTTATCTATTGCGCAACTTTTAAACTAATAACTAATAAAACAATTATTCAATTTAACGTAATATTCCAAGTAATAAATATCTTTCATTCAATATTTTCAATATCGGTTATGTAGTTTTCTTTTAACATAAAGTGAACATTTACAGTTCACTCAATTTTTCACCTGAACAGAATTTGTTAAAGCACTTCTCAGCTTCTTGCAGATTATATATTACTGTATTTGTTACTTCTAATGGTGTAACCATTGTGTGAGGTGTGTCTCATGGTAGTGTGTTGACCTTGTTACTCTATCTCTTAGGTCTGTGGTTCTGAGTAGAGCACAGTTAATGTGGTGCCCAACTGTGAATGGTCTCACCGTGCCCGATTCCAATCTCTAAGGCTGGGAAATATTCCGCTCCGAACGGGATTCGAAGGGAGGACTTAATGCAAGCCTAGCGCTTTCCCAACGGCGCACAGTGGGCGATTCGGAGGTAACTTTTCCAACAATCAAAGAACTCTTGACAAAATCAAGATATCGTAGTAATTCTTTCGGGAGGCTACAGTTTAGTTGTTGCCGCATAAGGTAAAAATAGTCCGCTACTGATTGTAGTATTGTTTGACCTTAAAATTTTAAGGTTAAACATGGATTTTTTGAAAAAAAAAGAGATTTTGACGAGTAAAACATGCCTAAAAGTATGATCCAACTATGTTTTTGTTATCAAGCATGTTAAATTTTTCAAATTCCCTGACAAAAACATAGTTGGATCATACTTTTAGGCATTTTTTACTCGTCAAAATCGGTTTGATTCAACAAAAGCCATGTTTAACCTTAAAATGTCAAGGTCAAATAATAACACAATCAGTAGCGGACTATTTTTACCTTATGCGGCAACAACTAAACTGTAGCCTCCCGAAAGAATTACTACGATATCTTGATTTTGTCAAGAGTTCTTTGATTGTTGGAAAAGTTACCTCCGAATCGCCCACCGTGCGGCGCTACCCAGCTTCAATGTAATGGTTATTTATTATTAAAATAAATGACTTGAATCTCAAATGGGTCGGGTCTCTACATCCTTGCAAATATTATCTTGATTTGTATACATTATTGGAATACGTTTTGTTTCAACTTGATTATGGTGGTATTATTTTTAATAATTTAATTGTAAATGATTTGTCTAATTCTGATTTACCTACTGGGACCGCTACAGTACTGGATATTTTTAACTAATGTTAACTAAATTCAAATATGGCAATCCAACCTCACAACTTCGCCAAACAAGTTTCTTGTTCGAGAAATATCAGTGATTACGTAATTAACGCTTTGCGTAGGTGATAACGGTTGCAGTAAGTAAATAAACGTTACAAATAAAATACACTCAGAGGACGTGCACAAAAAGATCGACGCCACTAAATTTAATCTTTTTTAGATAAACGTTCCTGGCCATGCTGAGGCTTTTCCAAGGGAAACTAGGGTTTAACTAGAGTCCACAGCCAGTTTCACGATGCCCGAGCCCCTCTTTATTCGTTGATCTGCAGAGACCAACCGCTGAACGTCCTACAGAACCACTTATGTGGCTCAACCTCTGCGAAAACAGCCGCTGCCTCAACCTAGGGCCCCAACTGCTTTCCATGAACGTGGCTGCCTACCTCTAGCCCACAGGGTCTCCAATTACACTGCTCGCAGCTCGTACAAAATCTCGGAAAAACACCTAACATTCGATGCACAAAACAAACACTTTTTATAAACTCTGCAGAGGTGCTACGAATTACTGCAACCTACTACAGCATACCCAAAAGATATAGAATTAATTTTTAAACACACTGAATTGGGAAAAGGGTATTTATTTACGTATTAATAATAATTTATTGGGAAGCCAAAATTAACAACACTTAACAGCTTGGCTTCCTTTCCCCAATTGTTTATGTTCGATCCTACATTGCCAATGGTACTTTATATTATTTACAAAAATTAAATTAGCACAGTTTTGGAACATTTTATAAAATATTACTTGGCATGCTTGAAATATTATTACTTGGTATTATAATCATAGAGACTTAAAATGCGTCCATAGCAATATATTAATTAAGCATTGCATGCTTTAACTTATCTATACCATAAAATCGGTGGTCTCTTTCTTTGCATGTATGTATGTATGTATCTTTGTTCGCTATCTCCTCCGAAGATACTGGACCGATTAAATTGTATGATAGCTTAAAATTTTTCCAATTTTTAAACTTAGATTGTAGGCCGGTTTTTATTTTCAAAAAAAGTACGAAAAAGTAAAGTAAAATGAAATTATATTTAATTGAATTAAATCTTATAATTAGCGAAGCGAAGCGTAGCTCGGGTAATTTATTAGTTTATTATAAATATCGTTTTTCAGAAGCATTTCAATCCAATCTCTCATATACAATATTAGTCTAACCTCTTTAGGACGTTTTTTGATATTTAGAAATCCTCTGCCACAGCTAATTTATTACCCCTGCAAGTTCACATTGATTTTTTCCATCATATACAGCACATTCTAGGATGATGTCACTCCATTAGTAGGTATGTGCACTTTACTAAGAAATGTATTCAATTTTGAACGAGTGAATACAATCTAATTTATTTAAATATTCCCAACTTTTTTATATTTTTTAAGAATGACGGCATACTGTTTAAAATTTTTAATTAAACCGGTTTGTTAGCACCCATTCTAGTTACTATAATATTCTTACTTACAATTAAAATTTTGACTTTTGTTAGATTAAGTTGACATTATTACAAACATTAAATAATCTTTAATCTTTAATTAAAACATAAATGCTTCTCATACAACTTCATATCTTCCCTTCTCAGTAAAGCAAGTCTATCTATCACCCCCAAATCCAAATTCAGCACCTTCCAATAACGCCCACAATGCCAAATATTCCTACTCACCTGTACACATCAACATTTCCTTTGTTAATGATGTACTCCATTTTATTTCTAATACTACCTCGCCCAGCTAAATTCCAGCTAACATTTTTTTTTATTACTTTCCTCCTACCTTATTCATATTCTTTAATTGCAGACGATCCAGCTGTTTGTACATGCTTCATTGAACTACGCACCGTTATGTATGAGAATAAACAGAAAGTAAAGTGGCTCATTGTCATTCAATATAATTATTAATTTCATATTAGTTGTTGAAGCACAAAATTATCGCAATATATTTACGACGAAAACAGTATTATTCAATTTCATATACTTAATTACATTAGCATTTGAATGGCAGTATTAAAGAGTTGTAATCTCTGTTGCTTGACATTATTCTTTAAATTCTCAGGTTATATTTCAATGTAGACTCTATTTTTATAACCGTCTTCGTCTTACACCCTCTTTACTTCAAAGGTTAAAATATTTTTCCATTAAGACTGTAATGCATCTATATATTACGAATATATAGAAAAATCTATAAACCTCTATAACTGATACAAACATATTTGAATTAAAATGTTTATGAACTTAAAGGCTCCTCACCAAATAGATATTATATCATGAGAGTTAAAATAACAATAGCTCTTTGAAATGGTTGGAAATAAAAATTTCCTCTTCTAAATTGAAACAGCAGTTCACAATTTTCAAGAACAATCGCAAAATCAATTTTTATTGTTTCTAGGAAATTTAAATTTATGTATGTATTATCATTAACCTCGTTTTACCTTGCGGTGTAGAGGCTGGTTCTTTATGTGCTTGTATTTGGCGGTACAATGCTCAACTTGCCCCGGATTCGGATCCCGCCTTTTGTGCTTGCACAGCAACCATTGTGTGAAGTGTGCGTCATGTTGCTGTGTTGACCTTGTTACTCTATCTCTTATGTCTGTGGATCCGAGTAGAGCACAGTTAATTTGCTGCCCAACTGTAAATGGTCTCACCGAGCCCGATTCCAATCGCCAAGGCTGCAGAAAAATGCCGGTCCCCGCGGGATTCGAACCGAGGACTTGCTAACTAGCAAGCCTAGCGCTACCCAACTGCGCTACCCGGCTTCCTTTAATTTATAATAAAGAAAAACTTAAATAAGACCCAGAACTATAATATTGTTATATTTTAGGCTAAAGTAGAATCCAAGTTTGAATTCACCGAAAATCTGCCTATTTCATAACTTCGTAGTGATCGTATAAAATTTTAATTGTAGCATTCATATACACCACAACAATTGAGCTGGCATTCATCTAAATTTAAAATAATGTCCTATCCAAACGTTCAATTTTAAAATTACTTAATATGTTATACCTGATTGTACGCAGAGACTTTGTCTGTTAGTCTTTAATATTTTAATTTAAATTTACATGTCTGAGTTACATTTTTTAGAATTCATAGAATGCCGAAACCGTTCAATAACTATCGGATTTGGATAATAATTTCTAAAAACAGACTCTCTAACTTCAGCTATTAAATTCTGACCTAAGAATCGCATTTAAATTATAACTGAAATATTTTAAAGTATCCGAAATCAAAATAAAGCTAGGTATAGGAATTGTTAATCAAAGAGTTAATCAATTGGAATAAATATAGAAAAATTGTGAAAAATATTGAAATGTACACAATGTGTTTCTTAAACTATAGAATTTAAAGAGTCCACTAGAGAATTTTGATTTCACTTTTTTTAAGTTTTGAGTACGTTAAACTTACATTCTCGTAATAATTTAAACCTTTTCTTCACTAGACTTACAGATCCGGCAAAGAAAATTAACAATACGATATAAAAGTCTATTTTTTAAGTATTAAAAAACTCATCCTTACGTTGCAGTGAATTATTTTTGAACAGAGTATTATTAGGTTTCCTTATTGTCTGATTTAAAATGATTGTTTCGATGCGCTAAAAATACAAAAAATCACTTAGGAATTATGAAGCATACTACATAAAGGTTCTGATTTTCCTGATGTACTTTTTCAGAAAATTTCTCGCAATTTCGTTGTAATGGTTTTCAATAAATTAACACCGCCACTGGAGATTAGAGCACTGAGCCGTTTTACAACTGAAGAAAGTAGTTTTTCCCAAAGACATCGGCACAATAATGGCATCTTCTTGATTACAGGGCTTTTTGTAGTTTTTCTAGAATTTTCTAGATTTTCGGTTTACACTTTTCTTTTTGGATGAATTTTGAATCTTATTATAGACTTAGGTATCTGGATATCAGCTCTGGCTTCCCTTGTGCACTCTGTACGATTTTTCTACGTTGGTACCGTTCTGACGAGCAGCTAGTAAAGGTTGAAGCCATATTAGTTTCATTGATCGACGTTGGATTCAACAGATAAACTACGACCCTATACTATTACAAGTACATATGAGTATTTTGGCTGCAATTCAGAACTGTATCGGCGCTAATAAGTATATGAATTTATAACATTAATCGTTTGCTTAGGCCAGTTATATCATTCATGTTCTAATATAGTAGTGCGTTATATGAGTATTTTCTAGGTACCTTAAGCTTTGTTTATAGATGCGTTGCACTTACATTTGAAATTATGAATTACATATGTTATGTTCTAAACGCAGGGTATACATGCTGCCGGGATAGTATTGGGTTTTATTCAATTACGTACGTACCTTGTCTTTGAATACTCTAGATACAATCTTTTGTTTCGGTACGAGGTATTGAAAATAAATATCACTTTTATCGCGCCGCATTTATAACTTGTTCCTGCTATAATAAGTTTTAGCTTATTCAAGAGCCTGTGCGTGATAAATGTAATTTTGAGATCTCCCCTTCAATGTAAGTTGCGATTAACAGTTCACCATTCAATTTAGATTCGCGATTTGTTGAACAACTAATTTGGTTGCCCCCGTATTTTGTTTTGATCACTTTAGTGTTAACCCACTAACCCACCCCTTACTCTTCTATGTTTCAGAAAATATTGGAATATAGAGGCGTTTGCCTATAAAGTTATTTACGAGTACGTTTCTTCAGTGCCATGCTTTCATAACAATTACAGTGTATCATTTCGGGATTTGGGATGTAAGTTTTAATGCTAGCTCACTAGTATAAAATACAGCACAAATTGTGAATCAATATAAAAAATGTAAATTACATCTCCAGGAGTCTAGGTAGTAACTCTAACTTATAAAACTGTGATGCAAAGATAACAATAATTTATAATTATCATTGAAATGTGTTTCAGAGTCAGAGTTGATATAATTATTTAATGCTAAATCAGATTCCCCGAAAGAATTATAATTAGAGTTAAGACATTCACTTCTTATTCAATTAGGTTTTCGTTGTGTTTGATATAATTTGCCCAAATTTCAGGAATACACATGGGGATGGTAGCAAACCATAACTTAATAATTCGATATGTAGTCTGAATTCTAGAAAAAGGTTATAAATTTGTATTTATTGTCAAAGCTTTTATACAGGCTCTACGGTAGCTCAATAACAATATAAGTTTCCAGAAATGAATTTTTCGAAAACAAACTGATTTTGTTTATGTGACAAAGTGAAATCAGTTTTGTCATATGGAAGTGAAACCCATGCAATACAAGAAAACTAAACAACTGCAGCGAACGGAAAAAGTGTAATACATTAAGGACCCTACAGTGCCTTCAGAAATGATCGAACCTTTTTGAATGGTCATGGTTATACAACGTATGAATAATATGTTGGTGGCATTGTAAGTCTAGATCAAATTCGAAGTTAGCAGGTTAGGTTTTGCGTCAGTCTGTGTCAGAACTGACGGAAAACCTAACCTGCTAACCTCGAATTTGACATAGACTTACAGTGCCACCAACATATTATTCATATGTTATTAATAGCTCTTGAAATCGTTGCCCAAGTACTGAGATTGGTGTTGGCTATAACCCCTTTTCCAGTCAAAAATTTTCTCGCCTTGTGTAGTAACCACCGAGGTGTGAAAAGGACTTTGTTATAGGAATAGGATGCATTTCTACCAAATGATCAACAGGGTGTATGGACATGAAGCAGTCACCCACATGAAAATGTGGCAGAACATCAGCAGGAAGCTGGCAGCCGCAAGCAACAGGAGAATTTTCTTAAAAAAATGTCTTCAACACCATGTGACACCAGTGCACTTACGAGGCTACATCAAAGCGTCAGAAAACCTCTTCAGCAACAATAAGAACAACAGGACCCTTAGACAAGTGGAGAACAATGAAAAAAAGTTACTGCACAATATATTAAAAATTGAAATTAACGATATTAATGACACTATTAGAATGTTACATAAAAACTTACATATCTCCATGGAGAAGAGTAAGCAATTATTACCTAGAGAGATTTTCAAGTCCTTTAATATAAAACAAATTAAATCATATCAATTTCAACTTAATAAAATAAAAGTTAATAACGTTAATAAATTAAATAACCTGTTGACGCCTAATGTAGCCAGTAATACTAATATTACACCAGATAATTGGTTTAAAAACCTCACCAATGTTAATTTCCCTGAAAATACTAAAAGGTTCCTTTCACTTGGACCGAAATTTGGTTTGCCTGTTCGCTTAAATAACAAATCAACCCTTTATAAATATCTTTCCCAAATCGAAGATATTATCAGTACTCTAGACAACAAGGAAAGAAATAATTATCGCTTTTTAGTAGCTTTTCATCTTACAGATTTTCTAAAAAATCAAAATAACACCAAAAAACCCTTATCATCATTAGAAAGGGATTGTAATAAATTTTTAAAAGATAACCCAGATGTATTGATTTTACCTTCAGACAAGAAAAACGTTACTGTAGCCATGCAACGGACTGACTACATTAGTAAAATGCAGGTCCTTTTACAAGACACCCAGGTTTACAAACCCCTTAATAAAGACCCCACTTTGTCAATTGAAACATAACATAATAAATTAATTAAAGAATTACATAATAATAATTACATAGATACTCCGTCCTACAGACGTTATAATTCAGTCTCCCCTAAATTGTACGGCCTTCCTAAAAATTCATAAACCTGACATACCCTGTCGTCCCATTGTGTCATCAACACAATCTCCGGATAAGAACATTTCTAAATATGTAGCAGAAATACTAGGGAAAGCTTTCCTAGAGTACAATAGCTACCGAATTAAAGATAGTTTCGCTTTCAGCGAAAAGATTAATAATTTCCTTTTACCTCCTAATTTTGAAATCATTTCATTAGATGTGGTCTCACTCTTCACTAATATCCCTTTGGATTTAGTGATACAGGTAGTTGAAAACAATTGGAATCTGATAGATCCATTTACCAGCCAGCATACCTAAACCACAATTTATCAATTTACTCAAATTCATTTTTGATTCTACATACTTTTCATTTGATAATAATTTTTACAAAAAATTTTTGGTTCCCCAATGGGTTCAACCCTTTCACCAATTCTTGCTGAAATCATTGTTAATACCATAATAAAAGAATGTACCTCTAAATTGGCTTTCCAATTTCCCTTTCTTTACCAGTATGTTGATGACATAGTGTGCGCAGTACCGGGTGGCGAGGTCGACAATGTGTTGAGTGTCTTTAATAGCTTCAATAAACATATTCAATTCACAGTGGAGCGAGAGAAGGGATAGATCGGTTCCCTTCTTGGATACTTTGGTCTTCAGAACTGCATCTAACGTGATCTAACTTGACTGGTACGTCAAACCCACCAGTTCTGGTCGGTATTTGAATTTCCATTCTATACATAACATTCGACACAAACTTAATGTCGTAAGAGGTCTTAAACACAGAATCCTTACGATCTCACACCCAGATTTTCATAAGACCAATCTTAATAAATTAATCAACATTCTTAAATTAAATAATTATCCAATCTCACTATATAAATTCCATTTTATTCTCCAATACGATGAACAGGGCCACTCCTCTTAATAGGTCTGTAAACGGGGACGACAAACCCCCTATGTACAAAAGTCTCATTTACATCAAAGGGCTATCCCACATAATAAAAAGGGTTTTCCACAAATTTAATCACATAATAATAGCAGATAAACACCACCATATTATAAAAGATTGTTTCTCCAAATTGAAAGATAAAACTTCAATTATGCTAACCCCAAATGTCATCTATCAGATAAATTGTAATGGGTGCCAGTCCACCAATATTGGGCAAACTTCACAGAGGTTGAAAACTAGGATTACCCAACACAAAAGTGACTCCCGTGTAAAACCTAAAGCCTGTGCTTTAGCTAGTCACGTCAACAGTACAGGTCATGAGATGGATTTTGATAATGCCAAAATCATCACAACAGAATCTAATAGTAACCATCGTTTGTTTATTGAAATGTGCCACATTTTTGGCAGTAACAACACCCTTAATTCAAAAACAGACATTGACAACCTTAGTGTTTCATATCACCTCCTGTTAGCCATGTCCAATAACGATTTTTCTTTAGATTTTCCCCAACCTGTTTAGAATCGGGGGTCAATAATTCTCAACCTAACCTGTTTCAATCTCCTTATAATATATCTTTCATTCCCATAAATAAATAATTTACCCTTTAATTAAATTTCATAAATTTCCTTACTTGTGCCAGCAAACAGTGCCTTTCCATTTTCAACGTCCCTGGTATACTACTGACGCCGATCTAAGGCGCATGCACGGCCTAAACTGTCATCTGCAAAGTTTATAACTTTCTTGTATTCCTTGTCGGGTTTAAACAATTTTATCAATTTGACGGCCATTATGGCTTAAAACCATTAAAAATTGTAGTAATTAATTAATTTTAAATGTATTTGTGAATTTTTAACATGTAACTTGGTGACAGGAAATCTAGCATTAGTTGTGTGATATGCTGCTTCGTTCAATGCTGCTTTTGTAAATTTAAAATTTGAAATCTGGTCACATGTTTTGTGAACTACATGTGCCTTTCTGGTTCTGTACCACAAGTTGTTAGGTAAGATCTTAACTAATTACATTGTACAAACAACGCTTCTTATCTGTAAACCTCTCTTTAGGTCTCGAAAATGGTATAAATAAATATCGAAACGTCGACCTTAACATCAAGTGGTTTTATTTCAACAAACCATTAATAGCTCTTGAAATCGTTGCCAAGTACTGAGATTGGTGTTGGCTATAACCCCTTTCCCAGTCAAAAATTTCCTCGCCTTGTGTGTATATATATATATATATTTTTCCCTCGCCTGCTGAAAAGTGTTAACTATTTCGCTAACTGAGATTTAGTAAGAAATTTACCTATTTAATATATAACTTGTGAGGTGTTAATAAGTCGCAATTAAATTGCCAAACATATTTCCACCATCGATTCTACAATTTTTACGATACTGCATTGCTAACTAGCGTTTACATAGTTACAAACGGTCCGGTAGATAAAATTTACCGGCCTAGACCAGTAGTAGAGCTACTACTGGTCTAGGCTGGTAAATTTTATGTAAACGCTAGTCACCAATGCAGTATCCTAAAAAATCTTATACGATACACGACCGGTATCATTTTTATGGCCTTGCCAAACATACAGGTCTCGCCCTACGGCATCGACCTGTAAAGTATTGGCGCGGCCATAAAAATTTTACTACCGGTCTAATAACGTAAATAGCTATTATGATTTATTATTATAAATTGATCAAAATACCTTAAAAATATTTAAATTTTTTAGCATGTAAGACTTTTCATGGACTTCTATTGGACTCGGGGATCAGTCATTATTATCCATTTTAGCAAGTGATAAATATCCAAACATTGTTATGAGTTATGACAATATGTTTACAAAACATGCTCAGAATCACGAATCAAGTTAATTGAGGTAGGTAAGATTTTTAAGTTGGTTCAATATAATTTAAAAACTGCAAATTTTCTGTAATATTTGTGTTAAAAACAAGTTTGGTACGTTTTTTTAAATTTTTAAATTAATTTGATAGTACAATATGACAATAAATATAGGATACCAAAATTAAGAGAATCGTATCAGTTGCAATTTAAACGACAATTGCTGCAAATGTCACTCCGATCTTTTGCCGACACCTTCTCGTTAAAAGTATGCAATGACCGTGATAAACAAGATGCTTATTATCGATCAAAATCATTTTGGTTGCAACCTCTGTATCCGTTCATACGAACAAGGCAGAAATAACGGACCAAGTATCAAGTGCGTTAAATTTTAATTTCTAGAGAATGGGAACGATGGAAAACAATATCTTCAATGAAAATCCTCCAGTCAGTCGCAACTGCGGAATTGAGAGGGCGATCGTACAGTTCTTCCAAAATTTACGTCAACCTCTTTTTAGAAATTACCCATGCAAGCAATCTTCAAGAATGCTTGGAAGGGAACTGTTCTTACAAAGGTGTGGTGGTCACATGGAGCATGTCATACATCAATACAATAGACATCAAAACTGGAAATATTAAAGTGATAGTTGTTAACCACAACAAATTAAGTTTGCAAACGTCGGTATCCTATATTTATTGTCATACTGTATTTTATTTTTCTCCGATCACACTGTCCTGGAGCTTGAGTGTACTGTCTTGTTGTTTTACACTGTATAGATTTTGGATTGATAGTGACATTTAATATTTAAAAATGCGTTTCGCTGTACATTACCATAGTCTGTTACCGATAGTAATGTTGTTCAAATATACCGTTAATAACCGTTACTGAAAGAGTGCAGTTGTAAAGTAAACTAAATCTACAAGGTCAGACACAGCTACAGGTAGATACTCTTCCAGTTCCCTCGCTAAGAACATCAAATATCTAACGCAGTTTCCCTGGGTCACCGCAATTAAACCTCCGCAGTTCTAGTAACTTTTCCAAAGTAGCATTACTTTGTACAAATTCTTGCCAAACTCGGCTCGCTGTGACTCAAACCTGCGTCCCGAGCGGCAACAAAGCAGCGTGCTCCATTAAAGTCGCAGAATCCTCTCGAGTCTAGAAGAGGTACATAAACTTTTACCGTCCCGGAGGTGTGTGTAACCACCGGCACGGGCAGCCTCCGGAACCGAACACCACGCACATCCTGTAGCACGTGCCACCTTCATACGCCACACACCTTGCCCATCTAATGACCTCCTCTCTCTCCGGGCCGGCGTTGAAGCTGCTCGGGAAGAGCTCCCAATTAACGTGCCATCTCGCTCTCCAGAGCTCGCTAGCGGCTCGAAGTTTCGGCGAATCTTAGCTGGACTTTGGGCCGTGTCTTTCAGCGAACATGCAGCTTCCGGTCGAATATAAATGCGGATAACGGGCAGCAACGCGTCGACATTACTGCATAGACGATTCGTTCTATTAGGAAACAATTGAAATATTTTATCGTTGCCATCGGCATTTCATAAATTTTACTGATATGAAATGTTAAGCGAAGGTTTTGTATATGATGACCTCACTTTGTACCTTATAAGTCTGTTTATACCGTGTAATTCACATTCAATTGTGATTACTTGTAATCACCAAGTCATTTCTGAGAGACTGCTGGTAAACCTTTTAGAGAAACCACCCAAAATCCTACCTGTTCCGACGAAAAATTCTAAACGGATAGAGTAAACTTTCCATCGGCAATTTAAATTTTAATTACATTTACCTCTTAAGCATTATCTCTACTATAACTGAATTAATCTTTCTGTATAATCAGTCTAAGTTTGCGTCTAGAGTGATAATTTCATTCAAATTCTTGCTAAATCTATACATATATAAAGGAAAGTCACAACCCTGACTAATCAACGCAGAGCCGAAACCACTGGCACTAAAAACTTGAAATTTGGGTGGAAGGTGCGGTTTGTTACGTAAGGTAGTGCTAAGAAGGGATTCGACCCCTAAGGGGGTGAAAATGGGTAAAATGTGTTTTCACGAATTCCTCAATATTTCGTACACCCGATAAGATATCGACGTGGTGTTTACTTGCAAAGATTATCAATGTAAATACCTAGAAACGTTTTTTAGGATTTTGCCCTAATCAACCCCTAAACGTGCAAATGTGGATTGGGGATGAATTAAAGAACCCTAAGTATTTCCTATGTTTATTGAGTTAGAACATTTTTTTTGGCACATAGATTGATTTTTAAAATATTTAGAAAGGGGTGTAAGGGAATTTGAAAATGTTAACCCTAAAGGGGTAAAAGGAGGAAAAACTGAAAAGGTGTGGGGGGGTTAAATTTATTAATTTTTTTCGCTGTGAGTTCCATTTCACAATAAAATGGGTTAAAAGGGATATTTTGAAATTCCTCCCCTACGGGGGTGAAAAGGGGTAAAATATGTTTTCATGAGTTCTTTAATATCTCTTACACCCGATGAGATAGCGATTTGGTGTTTACTTGCAATTATTATCAATGCAAATACCTAGACACTTATTTTAGTATTTTGCCCTAATCAACCCCTAAAGGTGCAAATCTGGATTGGGGCTGAATTAAAGAACCGTAAGTATTTCCCACGTTTATTGAGTTTGAACATTCTTTTTTGGCATACAGATGGATTTTTAAAATATTTAGAAAGGGGCGTAAGGGACTTTGAAAATTTTAACCCTAAAGGGGTAAAAGGAGGATAAACTGAAAAGTGGTGGGAGGGGGGGGGGGAGGTAAATTTATAAATTTTTTTCGCTGTGAGTTCTATTTTATAATAAAATGGGTTAAAAGGGATTTTTTGAAATTCCTCCCCTACGAGGGTGAAAAGGGGTAAAATGTGTTTTTACGAGTTCCTCACTATCTCTTAGACCCGATGAGATAGCGACTTGGTGTCTACTTGCAAAGATTATCAATGCAAATACCTAAAAACGTATTTTACGATTTTGTCCTAATCAACCCCTAAAGGTTCAAGTCTGGATTGGGGCTGAATTAAAGAACCGTAAATATCTCCTATGTTTATTGAGTTAAAACACTCTTTTTAGGCATATAGATGTATTTCTGAAATTTTTAGAAAGAGGTATACGGGATTTTGAAAATTTTAACCTTAAAGAGGTAAAAGGAGGAAAAACTGAAAAAGGGTAGGGGGTGAATTAAAAACCCTTCGTTACTCCTATGTTTATTGAGTTAGATCAGTCTTTTTTGGTATATAGATATATTTTTAAAATATCAAAAAAATGGTTTTATTGATTTTGAAAAATGTACCCCTAAAGGGGTAAAAAGGGGAAAACTATGTTTTCACGAATTCCACAATATCTCTTAGGCCCGGTAAGATATCGACTTGGTGTTTGCATGAGTAGCTATCCAATGCAAATGTCTAAAACCACATTTCATTGCCCTCATCAACCCTTAAAAGGTGCGAATTTGAATTCGGGGTGAATTATAGAACCCTTTGTATCTCCTGTATTTGTTGAGTTAGATCATTCTTTTTTGGCATATAGATGTATTTTTAAATCTTTAGAAAACGCTTTTAAGGGTTTTTTAAATTTCACCCCTAAACCGGTAAAAAAAGAAAACTGAATAGAAGTAGGAAGTTAAAATTATTTTTCGCTGTGGGTTCATTTCAGTATAAAACGGGCTGATTTTTGTTAGAAATTGCACCCCTAAGAGGCGAAAAGTGGTAAACTGTTTAGCGTATTGAGTGATGGAGGAGGGGGACACTCTAGAATGCATTTGAGATTTAAGGTCTCTGCCCACTACAACGTATCATACTATGACGGTACTAGGAACGTATCAGACATGAAAAGCGACACGATACGTCCCGCTATGCCCACTGAAACGGATCGACGGCGTTCTGTGCCCGTATACATCCCGTATCATGCCCGTATGCAACCCGTATGTTGCCCGTATGTAACCTGTATCATCATACAGATCTAACCACCAAAATCGATAGGAAACCGTTTCATTCTCGCATGCGTATCGATGTTGCGTGGACGTCTTGGGAGTGCTATCAAGTTTTTAAATAATAAAATAGGTATGCCTAATAAAAAATTAACTGTTAGACAACTGGCAACCCGTATGCTCACCGTTTCGCCGCCTGCGCGCATCGGTTTGTCAACGTCGAATGCCATGCGCGGAGCGTATCGGCACCGGCAAAATATTCTCGCCGACAATTGCTTAACGCTCCGTGCATGGTAGGCGACGATGCTGGTCGGTGACGGAACGGTCTAGTGGGCATAGTCTCATACTTTTCTATACAAAGAATATTTTTTTACCCGACACGTTCCTAGTACGGTCATAGTATGATACGTTGTAGTGGGTAGAGACCTTTAGAAGAAAAAACAAACATTTGTAGTCCGTACGAAGAACGGGCATCTTGCTAGTACATCTATAATTGGTGTTAAATATTACTTTTTAATTAAATTAAGGGTAGAATGTCTGCTGAGATGAAATTTCAAATACTTGTGCGTTGCAATGATTCTGTGCTTCGGCATTTAATATTAAATGAATAATTATATTAAAAGATAGAATAGATACCTTATTTCGATTTGCTACCTTAATAATAATAAAATTTTATTAACATCATACTATTTGGATTATGGTTGATAAATAAAACTATCTTAATTAGCATGGGAATATAATTACACAGTTTCTTTTGGAGCCGATGAGCTTTCTGTTCATTCTCATAACAGTGGGTAGATTAGTGAAGCAATAAAGTCATGTAAAAACATCTACATAACCTGTAATTAGATTGTATAAAACATAAGCAAAGTAAGAAAGGAAAATGTTAAAATGGAATTTAGTTGGATAAAGATGCTGCAGCAATGAGGATGTGGATTTGAGGGTGTTCTTAAAAGTTATGCAGTATTTATGTTGAGAATTTCTGTTTTTATATTAAAAAAAATAATGGATGTTATAATGTCAAATGTAATTAATATGAATGAGATTTTTTACACTAACTAGAAATACTAGGCTAGGAAAGTTTTTGAATTAGAAAATGACAAGCGGTGTGTACCTCTTGACAAAAAAAATATATTTGAAACAAATAAATAGATTAGGTAGCATTCAATGGAATAAGAACGGATAAATTCACAATTAAAGCGCCACTTGAAAACAAAAGATGTGGTGTTAATTGGCATCTACCAAATAATTATTATAGAATGTGAAGTACATGGCGGAAGTTGCTCTAAATTGGTTGGGGCTCCTCAATTGGCTGTACCACAGAACTACCTAATTGCTGTGAGCTGGTACCAGAGAGCGTTTTAAGAAGGTTAGACTAGTGTTGTACCTATATAGATGATTGGATGGAAATGCTTTTTAAATAAAAGATTTATGATAAATTAAACTAATTAATAATTACCCGAAATCAGCTGAGAAGTGATATTCATAAGAGCAGGTTGAGTGAACTGTCAACGTACACCTTATATTAAGCAACTTTACATAACCTCTATAGAGAAAGAAAAAAAAGGTACTTTAAAATCTAGAACTAAGTGAATGTTCCAACTTTTGAGTACATAGTTTAATGTTTTAAAAATTATTAAATCAGCTAGTATTGAAGTTTATTCAACAGGACATAATTGATCCACCGGGTCAATTAATAATCACCTTAGGTTAAGTCAATCTGATATTTGAAACGATACAGATGTTTGCAAACTCATGTGGAAAGTAATTTTGATAACAAATAACTGTAACGTAAAGAAAATGAATTTCATATATCCACATAGAATATTATTAATGTTTTGTGGATGTAAGCATCGGCACCGCCAAACACCAAACCGAATACACCTCTATCCGCAAGTGCATTGCTAAGACGTTATGGCAACATGGCACCAGGATCATCTCATGCAAGTACTGGCTTACATCTATATTACGATATGCAGGATATGCTGGAGCTCTATCATGTTGTAACCACATCTTTCTTAGCCTACTTCGTGGAGCCTCTTCCAAAAGTTCGTGTAACATGTTGCAAACTAGAACTAGTCACATGAGGGTTATCACCGTCTCAAATGTGGCTATTAAATAAACGATCTAGTGGTAAATATGCTTCGCCCATAAGAAATTTTTTGTTATTTTGTTTTTGTTTAGTTCAACGTCTGAGTTTAAGTAAAGCTTGGGTTAATTTATTTCTCAAAAATGACGCCGTTTCAAACAGAATGGAAAATGTTGGCCTAAGCTTACCATAGCGTCTAAACATCGCGTTGCAGAGAGGAATTTATTATCAAAAGTCACTCAGCTTAGTGTGGTCTATAATCTCCTAAAATTTATCCCTTTATGGAACACCCTGTATATGAACGATTTGTGCGATTTAGGTACAAATGTCGAGTAATTCAATACCTACATTTCCATTCAATTTTTAAGAAGTTAAACGTGTAGAAGGACTTCGTTAGCACATGCAGCATTGTAAGGCGCGAACGAAGAGGCGCAGGGAATCAGTCGTTTGCCAAAAGGCGGCCGGTGCGTTCGTCCAAACAAAAGAGATGCCACGCAAAGTATTATAAAGTGCAACTGAGAGTTTATGTGTGGCCTGCAACCTGCCTAGTTATTATTGAGCTGAAGTACAGTCGTGTTCATTAAAGTGTTGTACAGCATTTGTGCTTTGTGAATATGAATTCAATACACAAAGTTCACAAATGTGTTGTATATACAAATATTTTGAAAGTATATATCCAGGTCTACCTAGTTAATGTTTCAGCGTGAGCCTTTGGTTAAGAAAAACACAACTACCAATAAACGTATAATTTTCTGTGTACAACGGATTTTTGAACACGACTGTACATCCTCGAGAGCAGATGAAATCAATACCGAGGTTCCAATAATTTTTCATAACCGGAAGCCGCTATTATAGCTTGAAAGAAGCAGCGGTTTTGTCAATGTACTAAACCATTTGGAGGAACTATAAAGCAAGGTTAGCTCTTATAAATAATTCCCACGATTGAATACCCGGTCCAAGAAACTGAGAAAACTAGAAGCGTAAATGGTAAATGACGCCGCATTACATCACCCTTGGTGCGCACCAGTACGACGCGATGACATCACCCGTTTACACATCGCGTGAGCCTAATTTCAAGCTACCGAAGGCAGAGCCGCACTAAGTGAATTTGTGCTCAAGACTACGCCTTGTTCGTACGATTTGTTTTTTTGACTTAGCATTGCGCATTAACAGTCACATTTCCACTTAAGGAGTGTATTCGAGTATGTATATTCAGCATTGAGCTCGTGGTAATTTAGTAACTATTTTTGATAGCGTATAGAACATTTCTATATTACTACTTGCATATATGATTACAGAATTATAGGTGATGATAGGCAGGCCGAAACAATTTATATTGACAACACCATAGCCATACTGAGGTAAATGCGGATCTTGTGCTTCTACGTGTGAGTTAACTAACAAACAAAGAGTAATCTAAATTGATAGTAAAGTAGGGCACGGAAAAATCCACGTTACAGTTTACGGTGCCCAACGCTAGGGCTAAATAAAAATACAATTACACAGTCAATTTTTTTTAAAAATTAACATAAAACCAACACTTAAACAATGTTACATCCGCTACATCAATCAGTTCGATTATAAAAACTGTTCTTGATTAAACATGTGTAATTTAAAATTTGATAATTTAAATAACGTGGCACTTCTACTAATATAATAACTGTCAGACTTAAATCAAAAACATCAGAAGTAATAAAGCACATGACTTTTCAAAGCCAGCTTGATTTCGTGTTCATTTGCTCATATGTTACATTTTCTTAATATGACGTGTACGTTGGCTGTTCACCCATTCTGTCAGCTTTTATAAAGATCATTTCTCAATTTATTTCATGTAAGTCTTTATTAGGCATGACAGGTTGTACTTTATTTTATTTATCATAAATATTTTCTTTCAGAAGCATTTATTTTCATTTCAATTATTTCCACATTATCTTTTATATACAACACTAATCTAGCATTTTTAAAAATCTCTGTGGTACCTTCACAGCAATTAGATAGTTTCCTACTACAGCCAATTGATGAACCCCAACAGAAACTTCCACCATTCTAACACTCCATTATTTGGTATATGCCAGTTAACAACACATATTTTACTTTAAATAGCACTTTAATGCGAAATTATTCAATATTGTACGATTGAACCCTATTTAATTTATTTGTACACTCCAAATATGTGAGTAATTCCTTTTATTGAAAGTTACACAGTGTTTGTTACTTTTAATTCTAAAACTCACTTAGAATCTAATTACGTAATACTTTCAGTCACTGTTAAAATTTTGATATATTTATTACATTTGACATTATTACATTTATTTATAGTTATTAAGGTCCCAAGAGCATTATGAGTAAAATAAGAGCTAACCGAGGGCTTTGGCCCGAGGTGTGTACAACAATCGCGGGCTCTTAGCTCATAATGCCCGTGGTGCCCCTTCAAGGTTTTATGTCCTACCAATTTTCTTACCTAATTCATAATCATATTTAATTCATATAAGTATTTAAGATTGATCTAGTTAGCTGATCTCAGTTAGATTTGTGACATTTGGCTGAGCTGTCATTAATTTTCATTGTGACAGTGGTGCATAATAAAAAGTTGTATCCATGGAAACAAATACTGTTAATTTTTCATAATAACCCTAGGGTTCTTATGAATAAAATAATTGCCCTGGAGCGTTATTTTGTATCTAAGATATCTTAAAATAGAGTAATTAATTTCAATTAATGTACTGGTAGGACATAAAGTATCTTTGTAAATATCAAAACACAAATCTTTTTCATATTTACTTTACAACGTCCTACAACTCCCACAAATCCACATATCGGTATCCTCTGCGTATCCGAAAGTCCATATGCCAAAACTGCATCCTTCCTCCTTTCTGCTGCACCCTTATCCAACTAAATTCCATTTTAATATTTTCTTTTATGATTTTCTTATGCTTTATGCAAATTCTTTAATTACATCTCACCTAGCTCTTTTTATTGCTTTACTAATCTACCTAACGTTATGAGAACGAAGGACTAAATAATCAACAAATATAGAGAAAAAGGCGCTATACAACAAATTTCACTATTACTTACCATGCTGGAATAGTAAAGCAGTTTTTGTTCATTCATTTTATTCACAGTCAGAATAAATATATGATTCTAAGTGGTCATACTTTGACTATGCCTCTAACAAGTGCGTGATGCAAAATATTACTTTCAATGTAAAATTTTGAACAATTAATTTATTATTTTTCCTCGTTTTTGGTGTCAAGTCTCTGATACTGTTCCTGTGCTATCGCACTTACATATTTCAGGATTTTACATTGAAATCATTATGATACGTCGCACAAGTCACCACCGAATATAAAAATTATTGATTTGTATATGCGATAAAATACCTATCTTCAGTTGTTATTAAGCTTATTGATAGTGTGGATTTTATAATAAACTATTTAACAAAAATATTAAAATATATTTTTATTGTTCCCAAATTCACAGAAAAATTAATGGCATGTGATTAGCATAAACAATCTGTTTGATTTGGTATGAATACCTTAGGTAAAACTAGAATTTAATTCAATTTTCTAGATTCATTTTTCTATTAGCATCTTCTCTGTTTTGAGTGACAGATATGACCGCTGTTTCTAAATTCTGCCTCTCGGTATTAAAACGAATTGCTTGTTTTCTCAGTAACAACAATTAAGAATCTCTGTTTAGATTTGAATCTGACTGGGAATCTAGGATGTGCCGCCTATTTTTTATTCGAATGCTGCGTGCCAATCTAGCGTAATTAAATGTACGCTTTGTTATTAGCCACAAAATAAACAAAGTTATAAATAGTTTTAAACAGAATTCCTGGAAAAAGATGTTTTTGTTTGTCTCCGTTATGAGTAAGTGGTGTATTCGTCAATGAAAAATAAAGATGACGTGGCGGAAATCGCGAACAGAAAATGATGGCGTCTATTTATTCAGCTTTTTGTTACCACTCGCGATTGTTCTCTGTAGGAAGTAGTAATAATTTTAATGAGGTAATCGCTGTCAACGGTCAGGACGGTGATTGTTTCAGATAAATTTAATTTTAATTGCCGCGCACACGAGCTGCATTGCGAAACACAATGGAGGCGTAATTTCGTTGTATAATTCGCAGGCATTCAGAGGTGCCATTTAGTCATTACGTCTAATTGGGCCTAATGAGCGCGATCTTGGAGCTTAAACATTTTTTAATAACGAACGATCGGAGGCGATGAGTTTCCCGGATATCCACTGCTTTGAAAAATGCTTTACAGCTGGCTCGGACGAGAGAGAAAATTAATACGAAAAGCGAAATTGCGCAGATCTCGCGATAATTAAACAATTCCTAACAAGTACGCAAATGCCACGCTTTCCAGACGCTCCTAATCGTAAACCACTTTAATCTGTCGCTATCTTGTCCTGCTCTAGAGCTTGTGCAAGCGTAATGCTTCAACTTTCAACATCTCGTTACACGTCTTTCCTTGCTTTTGTATCTTTGATTATGTCACACTTCGACTACGACGGTTTAAAAATAGTGTCGTCTCTGTATACACAGAATCAAATCTTTTGTTTAAGTCAAGTTGATACTTTGTTTGTTGAATCAAGTAATTTGTAGATAACTATTGTTGCAATATTGTACTTCAAAGTATTTTTAGATAATTTTACCGTTAGGGATTCATATGCACTATTCCTTTAGTAATACTAGACAGTGTTTCCAATTATTTCTAATTTATTTATTAATTATATGTAATTCTCTTTTGTTTTTTAGCTCTAATAATAACACGATCGACAAGTCGCTCCTAACACGTCAGCATTGGGTAATAAATATAAATTAAAAACATTACATATAATCATATGCTGTTGCAGTGCGCTTAAAATGTTTTTCTTTTCACGTCTCACTTATACTGGGTTTTAGAAGTTTTCGATATCAACGTCCAACAATAATCAGCAAGAATTTCACTATTCCATTTGCCCTGACTACTTGTTTTAATGGTCAAAAATGTCTTGATGAAATCGTTCGCCATGCTCATCATCGACATTAAACCAAGGTTGAAAAAGACATCTGGTGTCTCTTAGCTGGATTGTTTATTTTAATATTTACATGTATAGCCAGTTTGTGTTTGCATCCTTTTCCATTGCTAATTAAGTTTAATCAGTATAATTTAGAATAACAAAGAATGCGCGAATACAGCACCGTTTTAGCGCAATGTATCTGTATACATAGACTCATCTGGATCCTTTGAGCATCGCGGATTCGCGAGAAAATGTCCAGTTGCCAGCAGGTTCGGTCCAAGGTCTCACGTGTGTCAGTGACTCGAAATAAATTTCGCTATACGGTGAGCTAAATAAGAATTGGCTGGAAGCTATGCAGCAAATAGTTTGCTGACTATAAGTTTTATGTGCCACAAGCCACTGCTTACACTTCGAGCAAGTGTTTATTTAAGTGTATACTCGAATTGCAAAGCCGTCAAACTGTTTCGCGGTGTCCAGCCGACATAAAGGCTCTAGCGCTAGAATCCAGAGACTCCCCGAAGTGTTTGTTTGAAATTTTCATGCATTGCGCCATCCATCATGACGCAATCCAGTCTGAAGGCGACGTTGCAGTTCTTAGGCATCGAGCATTATAAGGTAACCTGACACAGGATATGTATGCAATTCAGCGATAAGTGTTCGCGTAAGACTCTATGAAGTTTTTGCGAACGCAGAGGAATGCGCTCTATAAACTATTAAATACGTACGCGAATAGCGCTTCGTTTTCATAAATCAAATAGCGAGGCCGAACTTCTATGCAATTTAATTAATTTATTTTTATTCATTTATACTGCAACAAAACAAGCTGATGAGCACTATTACGTTGTATCTTGTAGTAATTAAAATAAAAAATGCATGCAAATTGTTATAAGAATTATAATTGTAACTATAATACGGTGAACAAACGGGGACACACAACTGGAAATCAAATATCTAATCTAGAACATCAAATGCGAAATTAGCAAAACTGCTTGTATAGAGTATAACAAAAATGTTAGCCTTCGAATTATATAGGTTGATTATAAATTAAGGGCCAGTTGAATTTCTCCATTGCTATGAGAGAAAAACTTTTATATAGAAAAATGATACCATTTATGTGACAAATACTTTAGTGTATGAACAAAAATATCGGACTTCCGGTTAAACCGAAAGTTTAACTAGTTATGGTGTTTCTTAAAGAGCACCCTGTGTTTTTTAAATTAGTTTGATGCTTTAGGATATCACCTTTAAAAAATTGCCAACCCACTATATGCCTAAAGTGAATAATTAACTAGATATTAATGTTAAACGTATTCTATGTAGACAAAAACAGCATTACTAATTAAAGTAAAACTGATCACATAAGGCCATAAAAGCAATGACATACAACAAATAAACAAATGCTCATATCTGTCAAAATACAATTATGTTGTACAGATCTGTTATAAGTAAATAAGTTCGTTTTCCAATCAAAAATTCGTGAATATGGTAGATATATAGTTTTTGTGTAGCACTTACCTATTTAAACGATATTGAAGGTGTTATTTATTCTAAAAATATTATATTGGCTTGTTTGAGGTTAAAAGTAATTTAATTTCGATTAGCATATAATACAATTCTTGTCAAACCTAACAGCATTGACTACAGTTACAAAGAATACAATACAGTGAACCTACTCTTAAGCAAAGTCAATTGTTCTGCTAGAGCTAATCAGTTATTTTTATATTATTTTAATGAACAAAAGAACACAATATTACGTAGTTATTTAAAATTTAAAAAATTAAAATAAATTATTGATTTTGAATAGCAAAAGTGAAATATAAATAATTAATACAATTGCTATAAGTAACACAAGCTAAGACCTCTACTGTGATATATACTAAACTATTGACATTCCACTTGCTTTTTGAAGATTTATATTCATATAGCGGTAACAACTCGAAATACGGTGTCAAAATTGGATAAATATTATGCTATTTATAATTGAAATACCGCTTCTTGTTCATCTTCCATGTGTACTGTACGTAAATGTAGATAAACAAATGGATCTATAATTATCACAATGTTACTGTTCCTCCTTATCTATAAATTGGGACTATGAGGCCTTTTGGTACCTTCTTGTCTTCAAATGCTTTTTCAAATGCAAATATTCCATTGCCGTGTTATGATCTTATCACCATTCAACATTTTATGACGTGTTCTTCGATGTTACGTTCTTCAAGGTTTTTTATCTGTTTTGCTTTCTGAACTTCTTCGCTATTTATTTTGTGATTAATTTATTTTGTTCGCCCGGTTCTTCTTCATTCTTTATATTTTCTTGTCTTCCATCACTGCTTTGTTTCTCGTTCGTATTAAACTACTCATTGCGATAATTTGCCTATGTCCTTCTTCAATTTTCATTGGTTGTTCGTTTTTATTTTTACTTTTGCATAACCCGCCAAAGTATTGTTTTTGCCCTCGAACAGCCTCGCACACAAATACGTAAGCATGCATGGCTGCTATTACAATGCACTCACTCTATATTTCTAGCAACTGCATGATGTACTTGGAGAAGTAGCCCATCATCAGCTTCCTCCAGGTCGCAGGTCTTTCGTGCCATTTTTAAGAAGCCTCCTACTGGGTATCGATTTTTTACGGGTTGTTAAAATTTGGGCTTCTTCACCTTTACTAGGTACTTTATCAAAGAAGTTCTTAGATTTATCAATAAATCTTATTTAAATCAAACGGTTTTCTTCGTTCCAAGACAAAATTCATAATGTGTTTAATAATTTCCTTAGCTGAATGCTTTAGAGTAGATGAGAATTTATGATACAATGTGTGTTCATCATCATCTTGGAGGAGACCACACATTTTTCAAGAGAACTGGTTTATGCATAATTGTAATGTTAATGGAATCTCGTTGTGCAACTGCTTGCTTCTAACGAGTAGAAGACCTACAATGCAGCCCCAAGACACCGTTCATGATGATTTTCCACATCCTTGCATTTGCAGAAAATGGGGAGTTTTTGCAAAACGGCCAGTTAAAATAGCGGTCCCTTAAAGCTAATATTACCTAGCGACGTCAATGATACAGCCAATCCAAATCATTTTTTTCGATTTTAACGTAACGTTATCGTAACGTTATTTTAACGTGGCGTTTTGCACAAATTCCCTAATGTTTCAGAGATACTTCGGTCATGTATCCAAGGTAAAAAACATCATACATATTTAATGATATCTGAAAAGAAACACAAAAGCTTTCCAATAGGACAGGGGCCGGCTGGCTGCCACACTAATTCTAAAAGGTTAAAAAATCCCATTAAATTTATGGCGCAAGTATATGATATTTGCATTCTACCTGTAGCAACGCTACAGGCGAGAGACTATAACAGTTACATAAAAGAAAATTACGAATCTTTGAATTAGCTTGAAGGACAAGAAAGAAACGAAGAAAATCGGAACACAACTAGAATACTTGTCAGATTTAATAAAATTGATAGCGGAACTCAAGTGATAATGAATGAAACATGTGGCAAGGCAAGAAAAGACGAAATCGACTTATGAAATTAGACAGTGGCGACCTAGAACAAAGCGTGGAAAAACTACAAAAAAGGTGGATGGTAGATATCAAGAAGCTAGCCGGAAGACAATCGTTCCAAATCGTCCAAGATTAGAAAGTGTGGAAAACCATGGAACATGCCTACATCCGGGAGTAAACAAATAGAAACTCAGAAAAAGGAGAAGCAGAAGAAGAAGAATATTTTTTATGCTAAAGTTGCTGTTCTCGCTGCTTCTTTTATTTGTTTTCTTTGTCATCTTGTCCTTTAATATTTTGTATGGATTTCCTCTATTTCACATATTTTTTGCTGTATCCTTTACAATACTTTTTATTTTTTTCTACATTTCTTTCAATTCCAAACTTAATTTCTGCTCTAGTTAGTTCTCTCCAACTGTTTCTAGTATTCTAATCTAATTTCTTCGTTTTTCAGTTTTTAAGCAGCTATTTTCAAACACTCTTTCTTTTCCTCGTTATATATGTGTCTTGTTTTTCTCTTCATCACAACTAATTTATAATCAATAACAAAATCTGGTTCTCCTATCACCTTTTAATTTCTGTAATAATTTGTTTGGTTTACTATGTATTACTGGCAGTTTAAATTTACGTGTTTATTTAATAAGATATGTAGGAGAGAAGATATTCAATTTGATCACATTAAGCATGTTTGTGACCTAAAAAATCCTCATAGTCATGTAGCCACGTATAAGATTATCCTAGACGAAGCTTTAAAAAAGAATTCGTTTCTTCTAAATATGACTACTATCCGTTGTTTATTTGTTTAGTTTGTTTAGTTAAAATGTCGTTTTTTGTTGTAGATAAAAGTTCTCTCTTATTTCACGAACATTAAACATGAACGTTTCGTTATGCTTGATGTTAAATGATCGAATTTAAATCAGATTTATCATATTATTTAGACAAAAGAAATAGTCTACTAATACCTACTGATCAACAATATATTACAGAGTTCTAGATAAACATTTTCTAGTTTTCTAATGTATGCACACATGGATCAGTATGCTTAGGAAGAGGTGAAAATTTGTTTTACAGAACTATGTGTATATATGTTACGGTTAGTTTGATTAATTGAAAATTATTAATAATTTCCTGAAAACTATTAATAATTACCGGCTATTATTAATACCCACCAACCAGTTATTATTAATTTTTACCGGTAATGATTAATAATTCAGACATTTATTACTCTGACCTTAACATATACACTAAATAAAACGTTACAACACTTTATTACGCATAGAAATCCCAACAGCATTAGAATGAATGCATGTAGTGTATTATATTTTCCACACATTTACATCAACATACGTTCGAGGCGACTACTGTCTGTAAACAGACACCTTTTCCGCCAGAAAACAGCTGATCGGCCAATCTGGAACTGAACCAAGGAAGGCACAAGGAAGCAGACAAGAGTTCCGTTTCGCGTATGGAAGCACACGGGTGGTTTTTAGCGTAAAGCCGGCGCCTCGGGTAGGTCAGGGTCGAGGGTAGTTCGGATCACCGGCCATCCGAGGCGTGTGAACTATGCTGTGAACTAACAGTTTAGTGTGTGGTCACTGTAGAGCAATCAAGGGTGCGCTGCATCACTATCGATGTAACTGGTGTGTGAATTACGCACGCTCATTATCTGATCCACTGAGCCCGGTTTTGATTTCGGACTCACCTGTTGATTGCCGGCTTATCTCCCATCTTCGACTTGCTTCGCTTTCGGCGCTGATGGGGAAATCGGAGAATGGCGTGTTGGCGCTGTAGCTCGTTGCTCCATGCAACAACGACCCTAGGAATACAGAGACTCGATTATGAAAAATCTAAAACAGAAGTTGCAGTATTAATTATAATATTTAAAGCCGCCAAACAATTAAAGTAATCGTTTTTACTAACCATGATATTGAATTCTTTATTTCATTTATATTTCCCCCTCCAAGGATTATCTTACTATTTTGTACAAATCAAAATATTGTCAAAAAAGCTCTATTACTGCTCTGCTTATAAATACAGAGCTTCAGGAGGGCTAACTCAGTGTTTTATAATCGATGGTAGGTTTTGGTAGTCAATATGAAAAATGCAAGTGAAACATCAATTTGCGCACTGAAAAATTCTGTTTTCTTTTTAAAGTAAAGGACATTCTTTGAAATGTATTCCTCAAAGCATGACAACATATATTCTCGTCTTCATGAATCTGCACCCGACTTTCTTGACTTGTCAAAACATGAAATAGTATGTCTATAAGTTTAATCCCCTTTCACTATTCCTGAAATGATTTCAGTCTACAGCCAGAAAGACGAAGTTATAGACTAACACAATTTTTATTGCAAAATCATTACCTTTTTATGAAATGCGATAAATATACCGCTTAGAATAATAGCCAGCTCCATACGTTTGACTGTTTGACAGGTTAACGAAATCTTCAAGTACTAAGAAAAAATCCCACTTAACATTTTGACAACAAACTTAAAAAGCACGAAACACGTTGACATAGTCAAACAAGTACCTATAGACATAACACAAAACAACATAAAATAGATGTCAGCATAATAATACTGTGTAGACATGTTTTGAAACAAATTATGGAAATTAAATTTAGCATAATTTGCAGCATTATTTTAATTATATTACAAAGAACATGTTCATGCTGATTCCCATCATCATACAAACAAAACAAATACTTCTCGTCGTCAATTCGCTTGTGCCCCGTGCTGTTTCCATATCTCAAACCGATCATATCCACGGAGAACTGAATCACATTCGAAAGACTATTAAAAACAACGGTTACCGTGATAGGAATATACAGTCCTCTATCTTCATCAACGACCAGCAAACCTATAAAAACGATCGCGTAGAAAAGCTTCTTCGAAAACAAGACATCAAAACAATGTTCAAACCTCCGAGCAAGATTTTGCAGGTTCTTCCTTCACACAAATGTAAATTAAACACCATGCCATTTAAAGGTGTTTATATAGACTCTTATTGTTCCTGTAATGCGGTATATATTGGTGAAATAGAACATTCGGTAACAATCCGTATCTCTGAATATCAGCGTTGCTTCAGAACGTATCTCATTGTATCAACAATTAATTGCCGAACACCCACGCGATACCAGTTATAAGATTCGTTTCCATGAAACCTTTATTACCTGCAAATCTCCATTCTTCTTTAGCAGAACTATTTGCGAAGCAATTGATATTTACAAACAGCCCAATCATTTCAATCGATATGAAGGTTTTCCCCCTTCCCTCCCTGTGAAAAGCGCTAATGTCTAAATGTCGCCCACAGTCCTCGTCATTCTACCGCGACGATTCTTGACTATACATTTCGCCTTTGTCCTTTTGATCGTTAGAAGAGGTTTGTCTCTGACGTGGTTCACACAATGAGTCACCATGCTATCTTGTTATACTAATGATGCAGCTTCTTATGAAAGTAGCCAAACGTTGAGTTGTTCGATCTCTATAGTGACACGGTCTATTTCCAAGAGTCGATAATTTGAAAATTAGAACAAAGAATTGAGTCAATGAAGAACGAATGGTCCATCGGTGCTGATGATGCTAATGCGAAGTTTAAGGTGACTCTGAAATAACAAAACGACTACTTACCTCTTCGAAAACACAGCTGAATTTTCCCATACTAAACGACATGGTGTGACCATTTTGGTTTGGAACAAAAAATGAGGAAAGCCACATACTAGTCAATTACTTTGAAATGTATGCTATGAACTCGTGGGTTAAAAATAGATAATCGAAGATATGACCGTATTGAATAGATTTTCGACAAACAATGAACATACGCTAGTTAGAGCGAACACAGCAATTAATCACAAGTATAGAAGGAAGACAATATCACTCAATAAAGCCCGGTATATAAAATCACACTACTTTAAAACAAAGACCCATATCAGGGAGAGAAAACTACAGAAACAGTCGTAGTCTTCTTATTCTTCTGGTAGTGCTAGTTGTCAGCTGCACTGGGACCTATTGGTCCATTGTTGTACTTCCCACCTAAATTATTATGGGATTCTTTGGAAGAGGCTGGATTTCAACGCAAAGGAAAAATACCTACCCATATGAACGTCCCTTATGGCTTGGGGTTCTACCAAGTCGACGCTAAAATGTTTATGTCTCAGTTCTAGAAGAGCTACATATTGACATACAACATAAATTGAGGATTCTTCCTTCAACTGGCACTTTCTACAGATGGCATCATTTACGATTCCAATTCTAAATCAGTGCTTCTGTAGGTGAAAGTGTCCTGTTAGTATGCAAGTCACGATCCTAATATTGTTCTTGCTCATTGACAGGAGAGTGGAGGTGTTACCAGACGACATTTCCCAAATAAGTAGTTTCGCCCGACGTAGCCTTAATATCGAAGCCCAGTTGGTACCGGATGGGTTATTCAACCAGTGCTCAACTTTTCTTTTTCCAGTTAACCCGTGAATTCATAAATTTGGCTCAGGGCCGATGAGTGGCTCTTGAGAACCCCTTCTGGCTAGAACATCAGCTTTTTTGTTGCCCTCTATTTTACTATGAGCTGCTACCCACAGTAGTTTGACCCAGTTTTTTGTACTGAACCTATTCAGTATCTGGCAATATTCCAGAACCAACGTAGAGTTGATCCTGTACGAACACAGTGCTCTTAGTGCTGTCTGACTGTTTATGCAAATGTAGATATGCAGATTGGAGTATCCTCTTTGAAAGTTCCCTTGGGCACAGGTTAGGATGGCAAATACCTCCGTCTGCCATACGGTGACGTACTTTCCAAGAGCAACGGTGAGTTTGACCCTCGGCCTATAGCCGTAGGTGCTAGTACCAGATCCCGCCATCCTGGAGCCATCTGTGTACCAGAGAGGCTCCTCTGGAGTAAGGAGATGCTTTTGCTGACACCAATCGTTTCTATCAGGTATGAGTACCTGAAATGCTTTGGCGAACATATATAGCGGAACCATGAAATCGCTTCTTGTGAGAAGTTTTGGGACTTTCCAAAAATGTTGGATCATCTACAACTACATCAGCAGTAAAACGTAAATGACTTAAAAATTCAGGGAAATCGTCTTATTCTTCTTCTTCTTCAACCAGTATCTGTCTACTGCTGGACATAGATCTCCTTTAATACTTTCCACGCTTCCCTATCTTGGGCTGTTTTGATCCAGTTCTATGGGGCCACCTCTTTTACATCGTCTATCCATATTTTTTGTGGACGTCCTCTACTTCTTTTGGCGGAGCGGGGTCTTCATACTGTGACTCTTTTAGTGCACCGCTCTTCTGACTGACGCGCGATTTGTTCAACCCAGTTCCATTTTTGTTCCGCTGTTCTTTTAATGATGTCGGTTAGTTTAGTTCTTCCGCAGATTTCCTCATTCGTAATTCTATCTATGAGTCTTAACCCCAACATATTCCGCTCGATTGCGCGTTGAGCTATCCTTAGTCTGTTGATGGTCTTTGCTGTAAAAGCCATAGTCTCTAATCCGTAAGTCGTTGCTGGTAGCACGCACGCAGCGTACAGTTCCTTTTTTAAATTCATTGGTATATCGCTCTTGAATATGTGTGCTAGTTTACAATATGCGATCCACCCTCGTCTTATTCTTCGGGTTATCTCGGCTGTTTAATTGTCTTTCCCTAATCTGATTGTGTGACCCAGGTATATATATTCTGTTACTTGTTCTACTGGGTCGTTGTTGGTAGTGATATTTGTCGGCTAGCATGCCATTATTGTTGTTTTTTGCGTATTCATTTTTAACCCTGCCGACAAGGATTCATTATGTAGTTCCGATATCATCTGTTGCAGATCTGCTTCGTTTTCACTGACAAGCATTACATCATCGGCAAAGCGAAGGTGGTTTAACTTCTTGCCGTCGATATTTATTTCTAGGTGTTCCCAATTCATTCTTTTAAAAATGTCTTCCAGTGCTAGGGTGAATAGTTTAGGGGATTTAGTGTCACTCTGGCGAACTTCTCTCTCTAGTTTAATGTGTTTCGTTTTTGTCTCGTTGTCGATCTTAATGGTACTTGTTGCTTTTTCACATATATACTTTATTAAGTTGGAATATCTAGAGTCTACTCGTGCGTTATCTAGAGCTTGTAGTACGGTCCATACTTCGATTGTATCGAAGGCCTTCTCATAGTCGATAAAGGCTAGATAGAGGGGTATATATTCCGTAGCCTTTTCTATTAGATTCCTTACTGTTTGCAGGTGGTCGGTTGTGCTGTACCCTTTGCGCAAGCCTGCATGTTCAGGCGGTTGATAAAAATCCAACTTGTTGGTTAATCGGTTAGTTATTATTTTAGTTAACAATTTGTATAAGTGTGTCAACAAACTGATAGGGCGATAGTTCTGTATATTCGCTATATCCACCTTCTTGTGCAACAAGATTACTTCCACGTTGTTCCATGTGTCAGGTACTTTTCCTTCTTCTATGCATTTATTCAGTAGTAATTTTACGGTGTTTAGTACTTTGTCTCCTCCCATTTTGATCATGTCTACTGTCACACCATCTTCACCTGGCGCTCGTTTGTTTTTCATCTGTTTTAACGCTAATTTTAATTCTGCTGTGCTAATTTTAAGTATATATTCTGAGTTGGAATTTAACACTTTATGTCTTTGTCTCATTGTAGTCTCTTCTGTGTTTACGTTTCTAATTTTATACAAATTCTCATAGAATAGATGTACCGCTTCCTTAATGTCTTCTTTGTTAGTTAATATAGTTCCGTTGCTGTCCTTAATTTTATTTATTTTGTTTCTCTCTTTGCTCACTTCTTTACGCAACACCCTCATATTCTTATTGTCTTCTATTAGTTCTTTTATTTTGTTGGTATTGTATGTTCTAATATCCTTCCTTATATGTTTGCTTATAATTTTACTACTTTCCCTATATTCTACCGAATCTTTGTTTAGATTTCGTCTATTTTGTGTTAGTTCTTGAGTTTCCTTATTTATGTTCTGTGGCCTGCTATGTTTCGTGTCCATACACGCTTTCTTGGTAGAGGTAAGTATATCCTTTGTCAGCTTATTTTCTAAGCAGTCCAGACTCAAGTTATCTTGATATTGTTGTGTTGTCTTTTTCTTGTTTAGCATTTCTTGGTATTTATCTTGGTTTACTTCAATGATTTCGGACAATATTCTTGAGTTTTTCTTTTGTATAAGTTTGTATCTTTCTTGTTTAAGATTTATTGTTAGGTTTGTTCTGACCATTCTATGGTCGGTACTTGTACTGAATCTGTTCAGTACCGATACATATTTTACAATATATTTGTTATCTGCCATTATATAGTCTATTTCATTTTTTACTGACCCATCTAGACTTCTTCAGGTCCATCTTCTCTGAGGCGTTTTTCTGAAGAACGTGTTCATAATGTATAGTCTCTTGTGATGTACACAGTCGGCCAACATTTATCCTCTAGCATTTCGTTCTCACAAACCAAACTTTCTTATTAGTTCTCCGTCTGAATCTGAAGTTTCTTTTATGCCTATCTTGGCGTTGAAATCTCCCATCAGGATCGTGAAATGCGTTTGGGACTGTTCTAACGCCGATGTAATGTCTTGATTCGATCTCTTCATCTGTATGTGTCGATGTTGGTGCATAGATTTGTATAAACTTGATTCTGTATCTATTTGAGAGTTTTAGTATTACGAATATTACTCTATCTGATATCGCTCTCATTTCCGTTACCTTGTTTATGTGTCTCTTTTCAGTCATTATTGAAACACCTCCAAATTTGTTGCTCTCGCCATTGTTCTGGTATAACATGTTTCCCCACTAGGAGTTTCACTTTGTAGTCTACTTTCGGAAATTTTTATGACATCCCATTTCCTTCTGATTTCAGTGATCTAGCATTGTATGTTCCTGTATATAAAGTTTGGCGGCCTGCCGGTTTGACATTATAGGAAACTGTATATAAATGGTGTTGTGATCCAACCAGAGAACTTTTGCCTTCCCCAGATCCGATGAGGCGGCCCTCCGTAGAGGAGTGAGATTTACCCATCTGGGGTCCATGTCCTTTGTTTTTAAAATTCGCCATTATGTGTTTGTTTGTGGGGGTTTTGGCCGTATTCTTCCACGCTGGCCAGGCGGGTTGGAAGAATGGAGGAATAGGGAAGGTATAAAAAGAATTTTGGCATGGAATTAGTAGGTTTAGAACATGCTGTCCCTCAGAAATTAGGAGAGGGAAAAGCAAGTGCTCACTTCAGGCAAGGTCGCCACTCCTTGTGGGGGATCGTGTAAAGTTCCTACCTGCTACCCACATCGTCTTATTAAATTTGTTTAAATATTCGAATGTAGTCAATTACTAAAACAAATAATTTCAGGAACACCTTGTCACCTTGTCGTACACGTGGGCGTCGTGTAATTTAGATTTTTATTTTCCTTTCATGTAGTTGGACAGTTAAAGTTGCATTTTTTAAATGCCTTTTTAACTACTCTGTACAGTGAGAGCATCATTATGGATGAAAAGATATCCAAAATAATATGACCAATTTTAATGTGGTTATAACAAAGTTTCGCAAAATATTTATCCTTTCAATTTGATTCTGCTAAAACTATCAACATAAACCACTCTAAGCAAAAATTTAAGTAATCCTATCTGACACAACATCAAAAATAATACACACTCCACGGAAATCGTATTAACTGCAATAAAACGTGTCCCAGTTATGCCTTCCCAGTCCACTGCCGTCATGTCCATTTTTCCAAGGGCCCGGTAGGCATTCAGAATTAGTCATTCGGCAGATCTGGGCACTCCATCAGAGTAATTTGTAGCAAGCGCTTCTAACGGGCCGCTCGAGCATCCTGTAGATCACACTCGCATGTCCGGCAAGAATATGCAATTGTAACAGTGCAGTTATGGAATTGCACTCGCATGTGTCGGGTCAGAGGGCAACTCCTAGCGGTCTCACGCTCGCTCGCTAATCACGCGCTTTATATCTGTCACAGGCTGCATCTCTATACATCATCGTCCTGCGGCCGTCCTCCTGCATCCTTGCCGCTTTCCGACCTAAAACTGACCGCACGTATAGCACGTGACCGCTGCAATTTCTATCGCCGGTTGTGGGAGGAATACTGACTAGAACAGTGCTGCTGTGAAGATTGCACCGGCAGTGCACTCGCAGTCACTAAAATATACCAAATTATAGTTCTGTCAATCGGGCTGGATAATACAATTTAGAGGGGCTTCTACAGTGCCACATATTATAAATGCATTTCTTTGATAGTTGCATATATTGCAATTGATTTTATTTTGTAAAATGGCTCCCGAATTCAAACAAAAATCACATCTATTATAAGCTTATCTTCACAATTCAAAGGAAAATAGATATACGGGGTGAGTCGGGAGGAATGGACTAAACTTCAGAAGTGTATTATACACGTGAAAATAATGTAAAAAATCTCAAATGTTGTTATCCGATTTTCATTTGTTTTCAAGTTATAACATGACAAGAAACACATTTTTATGGGGAACTTAACTGAGTTTTTTTTTAAATCGACATTTTTGTTAATTTAATACGTAATCATTTGCCAACAATCGAGGAATGCACCATTTATTGCAAAAGCTAAAATAAAAATGATGTGTATGGGGATTTTTAATGACGATGTATCTTGAAAACAAATGAAAATCGGATAACAACATTTGAGTTTTTTACATTATTTTCACGTGTATAATACACTCCTGAAGTTTGGTCCGTTCATCCCGACTCACACTGTATAGTCCCTATGGTTACACACCAATTTAAGCCCTATAAAGACATTTGTAAGGTTCTATGCAATGCAAACATTGCTGTAGGGATCGACTAAATAAGCACAATTTTTGAGAGATAAAAGGCTTTTATACTGAACAACAGTAGTACACACACACACAATTTTAAGCAACTCTTAAGACTATAGCAATAAATCAAAATGTTGTATTTTTGAAACCTATCCGATTATGGATATGTTTTCCAAGAGCTCTGCTTCAGAGTTTTTGAAGTGGTTTTGTCAGAAAACTTTACTAAGATGGATTGTAAACACCTTAGCAACTAATACATTTAATTGAATGTATAAAGGAACTCACCTTATAATATAACGATTATTCTATTAAAAATGTATATGAGATCATAGAAAGGACATTAGTAGATGCAAATGCAGGCGTAGCAATCAATTTTAATGTTTATTTAGACGTAAGAATAATTAAATAATAATAATAATAATAAATGTCTTTATTTCTTGCAACTAAAATAAAGTACATAACTAATAATTACAGAAATAATTGCAGTGTAATAGTTGCAGAAACCCCAAGGCGCACTTCGATCTAAAAGACCGCTCTTCCACTGAAACCTTGACATAATTGTGTAGTAATAAAAAATAAGCAAAATTCAACACTCGAAATCTACATAAATTCTATGCGGTGGTAAAGTTCACTACAGACCTAAAGGCCATGTCAATCATATATACTGTCAATGTTTTTACGTTTCAATAGTTTAAATAACACTAACTTCCAAAGCCAGGGAAAATAATGAACAACCACCAACTTCGAGAAATAAAGTAGGTACACTTACAAAAAAAAATGTATCAGAACTAGACAAGTATTACTAGAGTTCAAGTAATAATAATAAACATAGTAATAGTAAAAGTAAATATAGATGAGTAGATATACCATCCACCAAACAGCAGCCTTAAGAACAAATGTTTAATAGATTACGTTAAAAACTGTTGAGTTAAAAGTACATTTTTGTACCGATATTTAAGTTTCGATATAGGTAATGACCTCAGTTCAGGCGATAACGAATTAAAGAATTTAGGAATTTGGTAGCTATAACTTCGTTCGAAGAAAGCTGTTTTATGTAAAGGTGGAGTTAAAGTACCTTATAAAGAATATTAATATTATGCACATTATCTCTGAACGAGATTTTGCGATATAAGTACGAGGGTTTTTTATCCATGATGATCTTAAAATAAAAACAGGCACTCAACAGCTTTCTTCTGTTAGTCATATTTAACCAATTGAGTTCAGACAGTTTATGTGATACATGGTCAAATTTCCTTATTCCGAATATTAATCGAATGCAAGAGTTCTGGACTCTTTGAATCTGTCTTTGCTTATCTTTGGTCAAAGAAGGACCATAAATTTGACTGCAAAAAACAAATTGGGATAGAACTAACGCTTCACAAAGGCTTGACTTGATTTTTGTAGATAAATAGTGCCTGTAAGGGTAAATTAACTTGAAATTCATGTACGCTTCTTTAAACAGTTAGTTACATGTGATTTGAATCGCAAGGTGCTATCAATTATAAGGCCTAGGTTCGTGCTTCACTAACCACCGGTAAGGCAACACATAACAGCCTACGTCTATGCTCAGCGGTAGGGTTACTGCAATGGCGTCGGCGTAAGAAGGGGTGGTTGGCGTTACCCTCAGCTAGACACTGGATTTGATTGGAACAAAGTTTATTATATTTACACATACAAATAAGCTTATAACTAGGTACATTTATATACAGAAAAAGAAAAGAAAATGGCGGATTGGCATCCGCGATTGGAAGCGGGTGTGGTCCTTCGGAGGCGGGGCCGGCGGCTTCCTCCAGTGTTGCAGCGGCGGCGGTGGCGACTGGCAACGGGGCGGAGGGCTGTGAGCAGCGGCGGCGGCAAAGTCGGCGGCAGTGCTGATCTCCTTTGGCGGAGGCGGCGGCTGGCGGCTTCCTTTGCGGTGGCAGCGGCGGCGGGTGGCGACTGGCGACGGGGCGGCGAGCTGAGAGCAGCGGCGGCGGCAACGTCGGCGGCAGTGCGGGTCTCCTTGGCGGAGGCGGCGGTTGGCGGCTTCCTTCGGCGGTTGCAGCGGCGGCGGTGGCGACTGGCGACGGGGCGGCGGGCTGTGAGCAGCGGCGGCGGCAACGTCGGTCGGCAGTGCTGATCTCCTTGGGCGGAGGCGGCGGCTGGCGGCTTCCTTCTGCGGTTGCAGCGGCGGCGGGTGGCGACTGGCGACAGGGCGGCGGGCTGTGAGCAGCGGCGGCGCACGTCGGCGGCAGTGCTGATCTCCTGGGCGGAGGCGGCGGTTGGCGGCTTCCTTCGGCGGTTGCAGCGGCGGCGGCGGCAACGTCGGCGGCAGTGCGGATCTCCTGGCGGAGGCGGCGGCTGGCGAAAGTGGCTTTCCAAAGACGGCAGGCAGCAGAGTCCAATGCGTAGGATTGGTTCTAAGTCCACGAGGGTGATAGGCTCTGGAGAGGCTGGAGCTGCTAGCTGGTCCTGGAAGCTGAAGTGGCTCGAATCCCAAGTCCCACGAAGACGGCAGACAGCTAAGTCCAGTAAAATGGATCGGCCTCTAAGTCCACGAAGATGCGGCAGACAGCTAAGTCCAGTGAAATGGATCGGCTCTAAGTCCCACGAAGATGCGGCAGACAGCTAAGTCCAGTGAAATGGATCGGCTCTAAGTCCACGAAGATGATAGGCTCTGGAGAGGCGGGAGCTGCTAGCTGGTCCTGGAAGCTGAAGTGGCGGCTGGTGGACTCTCCTTGGCTGAGTTGCTGCTGGTTCGACTCTCCTGGATTGAGTTGCTGCTGGTTCGACTCTCCTGGATTGAGTGAATTTTTCCAAGTCCCAGGAAGGCGGCAGACAGCTAAGTCCAGTGAAACGGCTGTTGGTCCTGGAGCTGAAGTGGCTGCTGGTAGTCCTGGAAGCTGGAGTGGCGGCTGGTGGACTCTCCTTGGCTGAGTGAATTCTTACTGCCAGCGTCTGACTATTTAAAGGAGCCAGTCCTTTGTCCAACGCGATCTCGACGCTCATTGGTCGAAGTAGAAGGGATGTTTTGCCCGATTTCGATATATTTTGTAATTATAGCATTTAATTGAGCGGCGTGATCAATTAGCGACTTGGTTTTAGTCGCAATCAATAGTTGATGAAATGCCGAGTCTAACGACACCCAATTTGCTATGATTTGAGTAAAAAATTAGCTCAACTTGGAATTTTTAATGCAATGTTCCGCGTAAAGCTTAATTAAGTATTTTTCTTATGGCGTGTGTTAAAAAGTTTATTATGCTTTGATCGGTTGCGCGCTATTTTTATAAGATTATTGAGACCAATTACGCTTTTCTGGGATGCTTCCTTCGTTAATTAAAATTTAATTTGTAATCTGCATCTTTGCTCGCTGTACTCGGTCGTGGCCCCTGATTTCTTCGTTACAATATGCCTTTCCTCGGGCCGCTGAACTCTCGGCCGCTCTCCCGGGCGCGAGTTTGGCTGCCTGATGGAAAAATTGCTTTTTCTCCACCTGTATATGTGCTATCGCTCTGTGGTTTGTTTTAATAGGTAGCGGTTAATTTTTCCTATCTTCTGGTATCCTTTATGTGTGATTAAAACAGAGCGCACTCTGTTTAAAGGGCGTTTTAGTGAAAAATTCTTAATTTAATCTGCAAACATTCGTGAGGCGTATTTCGCTGGCTGTCACCTTTCTTGGCCGGCCGGCTCCAATAAAGTTTTATGGTTGCAATCTTGCTGCACTTTAGAAATTCGTTGTAAGGACACTTATTTTTATGATTTTAGGGTTTTGAAAGATACTTCTGCGTAGGATCGCGGCGGTTTGTTGAACAGATGTAATAATCTTTGTTCTTCGGGCGCCTTTCGGGCGGCGTACGTTTCCTTTGTCTTTATTCGATCTGTTTAACGGTTCATATCAATTCCCCCCTCCTTTGGCGTCCGCGATCCGGGCAAAAAAAAAAATTAGGGAGAGAAAGGGCGGAGTTGGTCTGCGTGAATTTTGAGGGCCTGTTGTCCTCTTTGGACCCTATAGATGCTTGGGCCAAGTTGGTCCAAGATTTGGTGGGGTCCACTCCATTTTGGTTGGAACCCTGCATGGATCCCGGCGATGGCGTCTGAGAGAGGGTGATTTTTCACCATGACCCACTGCTGGGGTTGAAACGTGGGGTTGTCGGCGTCCGGTGCTTCTTGGCGCTGGGCGATGGCTCGGTTTCGGATGCCTGTGTCCCGTGCTCCGCGGTTGTGGGTCCGTGGTTCGTGGGGCGTTTCGGGCAGCAGCGTGGGGTGTCGGAACCTCCATTCCCCGGGGCGGTCTAATTCCTTTCCGAACATGGCGTATGCTGGGGAACACCCTAGGGCGGTGTTATGGCGATTCCGTAAGTTAAATAGGGTCGCGGGAAGATGCTTGTCCCACTCGCGATGGTTTCCTCCTTGTAGATGCAGGCGGAGCCCCTTTTTTATTTCTTGATTCCTTCGCTCCGTTGGGTTGGCTCGGGGGTGATAGATGGCGGTCGTCCATGGCTGGATATCCCACTCCTGGCAGGCTCTCATCCATTGTTCACTGATGAACTGACGCCCGTTATCGGTCAGCATGGCGCTCGGGTACCCAAAGCGGGGAAAGACTTCATTTCGCAAGGTGCGGATGATGATGGGGGCGGTGGCTTTGGCTAAAGCGAAGGCTTCAGTCCACCGGGTGAAGAGGTCGGTTATTACCAGGATGAACTTCTTCCCGGTGGCTGACGAGGGGTAGGGCCCCATGAGGTCGAGCGCAATCGTGTCCCACGCTCGGTTGGGTTGGTGAGGCCTCAGGGTGGCTTTGGCTTGGTGGCGGCCCTTCTTGCATCTCAAGCAGAGCAGGCATTGGCGGACGTAGTTCCGGACATCTTCTCGTAAACGCGTCCAATGAAAATGTGAGCGGATGGCTCGTGTTGTTTCGGCGATGCCGGGATGTCCAGCTAAGTCTTGATCATGGTATTGGTAAATGACCCTGGGTCGGCTTCTCTCCGGGACAAACAGCCTTGGGCCTTGATCCGTCTGGTGGTAAAGCAACCCATCCTCTATTCGATAATTCTCCTGGACGGCTACGAGATCCGGGGTTGGGTCCTCGACGAAGTAGCTTTGGTGCCATGAGTTGACTAAATCTTGACAGTAATTATCCTGCCTTTGGTCCTGTGCAATGGTCTCCCATAACGTTTCTTCGACTGCGTCCAGCAGGCTTAGGGATGGCTTGCCTGGTGGCTCCGTGACGGTAGCACGGCTGCTTGCCCGTTGATACCTCGGTGAGTCCTCACCGTGTGGTGTTTGGCTGCTGGCCGCCTGATTTCTTGTAGCGGGTTCCTGGAACCTGGGAAATCCTTTCTTAGCGGGTTGGCTGGCCGTTACACGTTTTTGGGCGAAGCGCTTGTTGTGAATGGGAGGTAGCAGTACTGTCGGGTCATCCCACACTGCTTCGGCCGGCTGTCCAGTCGGCTGTCGAGATAGCGCGTCCGGCAACTCGTTGTGCTTTCCGGGGCAATGCTCGATTGTGAAGTGGAACTCCTGTAGCAGGAGAGCCCAACGCGTGAGTTTAGCTCGCTGGTCCTTCAAGGTGTTGAGCCAGGTGAGGGCGCGGTTATCGGTCCGGAGGGTGAACTGCCTGCCTTCTAAGTAGGGCCGATATTTTTTTATCGCCCATACGGCGGCTAGGCACTCTTGTTCGTTGGAGTGATAACGTTGTTCGGCTGGCAGGAACCGGGTGCTGGCGTAGGAGATGACGTCTCGACCTCCATCTTTCTCCTGCTTTTTCTCCACCTGTATATGTGCTATCGCTCTGTGGTTTGTTTTAATAGGTAGCGGTTAATTTTTCCTATCTTCTGGTATCCTTTATGTGTGATTAAAACAGAGCGCACTCTGTTTAAAGGGCGTTTTAGTGAAAAATTCTTAATTTAATCTGCAAACATTCGTGAGGCGTATTTCGCTGGCTGTCACCTTTCTTGGCCGGCCGGCTCCAATAAAGTTTTATGGTTGCAATCTTGCTGCACTTTAGAAATTCGTTGTAAGGACACTTATTTTTATGATTTTAGGGTTTTGAAAGATACTTCTGCGTAGGATCGCGGCGGTTTGTTGAACAGATGTAATAATCTTTGTTCTTCGGGCGCCTTTCGGGCGGCGTACGTTTCCTTTGTCTTTATTCGATCTGTTTAACGGTTCATATCAAGCTTGAAACAGTTTCGTGGGTTTTCTGCTGAAATATTCCAATTACGAGCAGACATCGAACTAAAACGCTGGAAAATTTTGAAAAACGTTTGGTAATACTCGAAATGCAAACGAAGCTTCTTTATCAGCTGAACGAGCCGCCCTGCTTTTTTATACTATTTGAATAGGGAAGAGTTTGAAACGGTTTCGTGGGTTTTTTGCTGAAATATTCCAATTAAGGGCAGGCATAAAACTACATCGCTGGAACATTTTGAAAAACCTTTGGTAATAATTGAAATGCAAATAAAGCTTTTCTATAAGTTGAATTAACCGCTGAGCTTCTTTACACTACTTGAACAGGTAATAGCTTGAAACAGTTTCGTGGGTTTTCTACTGAAATATTTTAATTAAAAGGGGGAATAAAACTGAATAGCTGGAACATTTTGAAAAACGTTTGGTAATAAGTAATTGAAATGCAAATGAAGCTTTTCTATAAGTTGAATTAACCGCTGAGTTATTTTATTCTACTTGAACAGGTAATAGCTCGAAACAGTTTCGTGGGTTTTTTGAAGAAATATTTCAATTAAGGGCAGGAATAAAACTAAAACGCTGGAAAACTTTGAAAAACGTTTGATAATAATCGATATTCAAACGAAGTTTCTCTATAAGCTGACCGAACCGTCGCCGCCGTGCCCCTTTATACTATTTGAATAGGTGGAAACTTGTAACGCTTCGTAGATTTTCTACTGAAATATATCAATTAAGAGCCGGAATAAAACTTCAACGCTGGAACATTTTAAAAAACGTTTGATAATAATTGAAATGCAAACGAAATTTCACTATAAGTTGAATAATTCGCCGAGCTCCTTTATACTACTTGAACAGCTAATAGTTTGAAACGGTTTCGTGGGCTCTCTGCTGAAATATTGCAATTGAGAGCAGAAATAAAACAAAAACGCTGTAAATTTTTGAAAAAAGTTTGGTAATACTTAAAATATAAACGAAGCCTTTCCATAAGCTGAAACCGCCGCGCCGTGCTATTTTATACCATTTAAACAGGTAATAGCTTGAAACAGTTTCGTAGGTGTTCTCCTGAAATACTCCTATTAAAAGCAGGAATAAAACTAAAACGCTGGGGAATTTTGAAAAACGTTTGATAATAATCGCAATGCAAACGAAGCCTTTCCATAAGCTGAACGAACCACCGGGCTTCTTTATACTATTTGAACAGATAATAGCTGAAACAGTTTCGTGGGTTTTCTACTGAAATATTTTAATTAAAACCGGTAATAAAACTGCATCGCAGGAATAATTTGAAAAACGTTTGGTAATAATTGAAATGCAATTGAAGCTTCTCTATAAGTTGAACTAACCTCCGAGCTCCTTTATACTACTTGAACAGGTAATAGCTTGAAACAGTTTTGTGTGTTTTCTGTTGAAATATTCCAACTAAGAGCAGTAATAAAACAAACACGCTGGAAAACTTTGAAAAACATTTGATAATAATCGATATTCAAACAAAGTTTCTCTATAAGCTGACCAAACCGCCGTGCCCTTTTATACTATTTGAATAGGTGGTAACTTGAAAAGGTTTCGTAGATTTTTTGCTGAAATATTCCAATTAATAGCCGGATTAAAACTACAAAGCTAGAACGTTTTGAAAAACATTTGGTAATAATTAAAATCCACACGAAGCTTCTCTATAGGTTGAAGGAATCGCCGTGCTCCTTTATACTATTTGCATAGGAAATAGCTTCCTGGGTTTTTTTCTAAAATATTCCAATTAGGAGCAGCAAGAAAACCAAAACGTTGAAAAATGTTGAACAACGGTTCGTAATAATCGAAATGCAAACGAAGTCTCTTCCTAAGCTGAACGAACCGCCGTGCTTTTTATACTATTTTAACATGTAATAGCTTGAAACAGTTTCGTGGGTTTTCTACTGAAATATTTTAATTAAAAGCCGGAATAAAACTATATCTCTGAAAATTTTTGTTACACGTTTAGTAGTAAACCAAAAATGAAAACGCAGTTTCTCTATAAGCTGAACGAACCGCCAAGTTCCTTATACTATTAGAATTGGTAATAACTTGAAATAGTTTCGTGGGTTTTCTGCTGAAGTATTCCAATTAAGAGTCGGAATAAAACTACAACGCTGAAAATTTTTCGAAAACCTTTGTTAACAAACGAAATCCACACTAAGTTTCTTTATAAACTGAACGAGCCAAAGTGCTTTTTTGTACTATTTGAATAGCTAATAGCTTGAAACTGTTTCGTGGGTGTTTTGCTGAAATGTTGCAATTAAGGGCCGTAATAAAACGTCAGCGCTGGAAAGTTTTGAAAAACATTTAGTAATAACCAAATGTAAACGAAGCTTCTCTATAAGCTGAACGAACCGCCGTGCGCCTTTATACTATTTGACTAGGTAGTCGCTTGAGACTGTTTCGTGGAATTTCTGCTGAAGTAGTACAATTAAAAGTGGGAATAAAACTCTAACGCTGAAGAATTTTGAAAAACTTTTTGTATTAAACCAAATGCACACTTAAACTTCTCTTTAAACTGAACGAACCGCTGCAATGCTTTGTACTATTTGAACAGGTAATCAGTTGAAACAGTTTTTAGGGGTTTCTGCTGATGTGATAAAATGCCGGAATAAAACTTCAACGCAAAGGAAATTTTGAAAAATACTATGTAATAAATAAAATGGAAAGGAAGCTTCTCTATAAGTAGAACGAACCGAACTGATAGTTGAACTAAAAAGTTGAAATGTAATTGCTACTGAAATATTTCAATAAGAGCCGGTATAAAACT